>JAUTDX010000556.1:0-97550 GCA_030844895.1 Ambrosia x helenae | reverse complement strand
GCGTGTAACGCGGGCAAAGATCTAGTATTTAACGTAATGAAACATAAAAGATTTTTTTATGCAGAGGTTTAAATGAAGCAATTAATGGTTTTAGCAAAGAAGGGTAGACTACAATGGAAAACGATGGGAGTGTAACTCAACTTGAATTCATAGGTTTAATGAATAGTAAAGTAGGTTTAGATTTTCAAAGTCTAATGGTACACACTGATGACATCAGCAGACATTTTAGGTGTGGTAATAAATGTAGTTGAATTTAATGTCATGTGGTGGTGTATACTTCATATGTTGACGTCATGATGACATCAGCTGGTGAATTTAATCCTAGATCACATATAAAATAATAAATTAGTAATATATTTTGTTACCTTTGTTGACCAACAAAGCTATGGGTAGGCCTGCAACCGTTTTTTGTATTTTTTTTTAAAGTAGTATTTTATTACTTCTCTTTTCAATTCAAATTCTCCACTTCAATCGGGTTTCACTCGCCAAAAAAAAATAAACTTTGCTTGTTAGTTGTTACCGCTCTACACACTTATGCATCTCTATTCATTTTAACGACTCCACAATAGCTAGAGGAATGAGGGTGATGTCGTGTGGATTAAAGGTTTTTATGACTTAAATTAACTTTTATTTTAAAGGAAGCAAGCCCCCGGCGGATGCGCCAAAAACTTGATCCAAAAGGGTTTAAGTCAAAGCTTTAAGGTTGAAACACTTTTCAAGTTTTAAATTTATAAAATAAAACGATAGTTGCGAATAATTCTAAACCCATACAATAGGCAAGTGTACCTATCGAGTGTAGTATAGACTTCTAGCAAGTACCGAGTATCAAACCCAAAGACACGACTTCCCCTACTCAGTCTTAAATTGCTTTGATAAAGATAAAATAAAATAAAGAAAGAGAGTGAGAACGACCAGAATAAAAATCAATACTGACACAAAGTGCTGCTTCGGGATCCAACTTTATCTTGGGACGAATTAATAGTAGTTAATTAATTAAGTGGTGTGAACAAGTGCGTACTTATGCTTAAGGTGGAGTTGCTACAACATTCTCCAGAGGTGAATGTTATCGCAAGACGAGCTGTGTACTTGTTGTAATGTGAGGGTCTCTCCCAAAACCGTAAGCTCACCTCTCAACAATGACAGACGGACTACTCGAAAGTGTGTGCACCCAACCCCGAATGATCCACCTCCCAGTGTTGCAATAAAGACATCTAAACACTTAAAACTTTTATGGACAACTTGCCGGTGGCCGGATCATGACCGGACACAAGAAACCACTTGATATCATAAGAGAGTCGTGACCAACCGGCACACGTGCATCCCTTACGTGAACCAATTAACCTTTAAAAAAGTGAATGATCTATCATTAACTGTGCGGCAGTATAATGATGAAAGAAAATAAAGACCGTTTTCTTTCAACACGGGTTCACCAATTCTTAACTTGCGCCAAAGCTATCACATAGACAATGAAGCTAAAGCGCATCATTAAGCCTTGGCTTATCATTAGGACCAAGTATAAAGACCGTATTGACCCTAAGTGAGATATTTGGTAGTAGAGGATTAAGCCACTAAGTGTGTGTATTTCTACCCACAAATGGGCCAATCACTACTTGCGGGATTAGGTTAGCTCACAAGTGCATGGGTTGTTACACACCATGGGTACACTCATGAGTCCTCCCACTTCCTACCAAGACACCCACAAGACAAAAGACTAAGTAATTAGTTAATTAATTCATTAAACAAAGTTTTAAGTGAAAAAAAATAAACAAGAACACAACACCACTAATCAAATAAAAACTATATAATCCATACCAAGATAAGTCTTCACCCCTAGCAACACTTAATTAATCTAGCCAAGCATTGGCTGTACAACTTGCACACTATAATTGGTGTTGGAAGAACACATAGTTGTGAGTGTATGTGAGATTAAAGAAGGTGTTTGGTGAGTTTTAGTGATCTCTCTCTCAACTCTCAATCAACAAGTGTTTATGGAGTGATCCCAAGCTCCAAAGGTCACTTGCAAGACCCTCAAGGTGGCTGAAGTGTGAGTAAAACTCGGGTGAAATGGGATGCCCAAAATGTGGAGTGGAGGCCTCTATTTATAGGCCAAACAGCTCCAGCACGCCCTTGACAATGTTCTGGCACGCCCATGCTCGACAACCCGTACTGTTGCAGAGTCCTTTTGCACAGAATGTTCCCTGAGGTGGTTGGCACGCGCCGTGCCATAAGCATAAGCACGCCCGTGCTCAGCATATTCTGTACCCTCGCTGTCAGTTTTGGTCGGTTTTTGCCTTGGAGAACACGCTGGAGTAAAGCACGACCGTGCCACTAAGTTGATCACGCCCGTGCACTTCAGAAAACCTCAGATTTGACTCCTGTTGACTTAGAAATGTTGACTGGTTGACCTGGGATAAGAGCACGCTCGTGCGTAGTCCTGAGCGCGGCCGTGCTTCATATGGATCTTCGCTAAAAGTCTTCAAATCCTTGTCTTTTATGCCGGTTTTCACTTCTTTTCACTTTTTCACCTTCAATACCTGCAATTATCATCAAAAGGAAACAAACCGTGACAATACCAAGATAAAAAGCATGAATTTGGGTGATAATTATGTGAAAATATGTATATAAAACCTGCTAATTTTGGGACTCATCAGAGGATCAAGGTAGTTAAAATCTCGGTAGGACATCGCCAGAAGAAACTTACAGTCACATCGCCGGAAGACACTTACAGTAACTTCGTCGAAAGCAAATCTGTCAGGCCCTTCAAGGCTCTAGGCCCTCAGCGATCTCCCACCCTGCCCTTGCCCTGAGCCGGCCCTGGAGTGATATCTTACACTGTTACATTGTTGTTTTCTGAATACTTCATTTTAAATTTGATATCTCAAATTATTTGTACTCCTTAGTTTTTTACACAAACAAAATATATTTTTTTGTTCTTGAACATTTTGATGTTAATTTTTAACGAAACCCAAGTTGATTTTAAAATTACTATATATATTAAATGCTATCCGTTGGCGGAATAGTAAACCAAGGGCGAAATGGTAATTTCGCCAAACGTACTAGTTATAAATCGTTTCACACTTTTGATGTGTGCTTAAAGAGTTAAAGATGATACGGCTTTTATTTACATTATAGAAAAAAAAATCCCGCCTTCTACTTACGTGGTGTCTACATGGCTCACACTCACTAGGTGTAACACATGCTTTACAAGCTTGTTGAATATAATTCTATCCAAAGACTATCTAATAACTCAGGATAAGCAATAACGATGATGTTTAGTAAATTGTTATTGGCTCGTAATTACTTTGGAATATGTCTAAGGTATCGTCACAAGGACCGAACATTATAATGCTAGACTATAATGTCAATATATGTTACATCCCGGCCAGGTGGGGCTGGACGAAAACGACAGATTGGTGCCAAACTTTGCACAACGGAAGCAACATTGATTAATATTTATTATTTTGATACAAATTCTAATCCAAAAATAGAAATACACAACTTAGTGATAGATTATTAACTAAGCAGGGACGAATCGCGGCGGTCGTCGAAGGGGCTGGCAAGGTGTAATCCACTATTCGAACTAATCTCTATTTGCTTATCTCTAGATGCTCTAATCCGCAATCCTTATAGTCCGAATCTTCTATCAAATCATCTAACAATCATCACCTCTAATATGCATCTCATGAGCATAATCCGTATGCTTCACATTCATCCAAATGTAGTACCTGAACACATGCTTAAAAGAGTTTGGTCAGTAATTATACTGGTGAGTCCGTGTAAGTATTTAAGTGATTCCAAAACAGTTTTATCATTTTCAAAACAAGTTATCCAGTTCACACAGTTCAACACAACACATGGTGATGTCCAATCGACACCTCAAACCTTAACACTGAATCCATCTTCTGCCATTATGGATTCCCCAGGCAAAATACATGCCACAACGGCCCCGTGGACCTCAGTGGAGGGTTTTTCCGGGCTTCCGGATCCACTGTGTGTTGGGGTTTCCCCAAGTAGTACTACCCACATATTAAGTGGCCCAAACCCCGGGTTAATGAGTGTCAGTGTCTGGTATCCGGCAGCAAGTATCTTGTCACATCAATAAGTTAAATCACACACACAAGCACATGTTCACCCCAAAACATTTACAACACAAAAAGGGGAATGGTACATGGAACTCACCTTAGCAGCGTTTCACATCACATCCCACCGTCATGTATCATTCCAAGGCAAGATCCCATTTATCATTTATTGACAAGAACCTATTCAAGTTTATAATCATTAGCGCGTGTAACCAATATCATGGTTACACGTGTGGGCGAGCATAGTACGTTTAGTTGTTGGTTCTCATATATATTAGGGTAAGTAGTTATTTGTAGTAGTAATAGCATACACTTCGTACTCAGGTTGCTGATTATCAAAATAGTTGTAAATGTAATAATTAATAATATTACTGATATTAATAACCATGTTAATAACAATAGCTCTAAACAAGAATACAGAACACTAGACTTGGGGACTGTGCTCGCGTGTGCGCACGACCCCACATCTCCACACACGTCAGCAGGAACGCTGACCAAAGCTTCTAGCAGCCTGGCACGATTCCTAGTACGTGCCAGCTGTGATCCGACAATGAAAGGGACGTGCAACCAATCAGATACCGTTATTCCCTGCTCCATGATCACCTGCAAGTACGAGGTACAAAGAAAGGACGATTGCAAGACACGTGGACCTATCACAGGAGGACAACGCCTGAGCTCCAACGGGTGACAAACGTGTGGGATCCGCACAAGACAGCTGTCATTCTCGAATGAGCCAATCACAGGACGGCCCATGGGCCTATAAATACCCCTTTCCTCCCGAGGAGAAGAGATTCTGTTACACACACAAATACACACTTAGAGAATTCTAGAGTAGTTGAGAAAGTTTGATTATAGTCGAAATACTGTAATATTTATATTCGAGTACTTGTAATTGTCCGGTCATTATTAATACAATTTTCTCTTCATTGTGCTCGTCTTTATGCTTGTTATATCGGTGTTTCTTCACCAACCCACCCGATCAAGTTGAACCCAAACCGGTTTTTTTACCGGGTAGGGACTGGGTTAGTTTCCGGGTCACTGGTTTTTTAGATAGCTGGTTCGAACACTGTTGTCAAAATAGATGAAAACCATAAACATAACGATTTCAATTTTCAAACAATTGATTGCTTAACATCCATCACTATCTTAAACTTTAATCCATCTTCTTTATAAAGTCTTGAGAGATATTAATTTATATATTATGAACAAGAAAGGTCTAGCCATTTTATTGCGTTCTAAAATGAGGCCCCTCTCCCCTGTTTCTGTAACCATTTCTTTACCTTTTTTTCCCTCATTTTCTTTATTGTTTGCTCTTATTTTTGTAGAAATTGGAGTTATTAATATATTATTTTAATTTTTATTATATTTGGATGATACCCAAGTGTTGTAGTTATGAATTTGATGGTCAATTCATATGGATTCCTTTGTTAATGATATTGCTAGTTAATAATGATGTGAGTGTTGTTGATTGATTGCAATTAGGGTTTAAATATATTGTATTTATGAGCAAAGATGTATTATGATCTAACCACTTTAATCTTTATTAGTTTATTGGATATTGGATGTTTCAAAATTCAAATTGTTACAATTTTCATTTGTTGAAATTTATTTATTATTATTATTATTATTATTATTTTTGATTAAAAAGTTGGTTAGGTTTGATATAAGCATTGTAAATTTGTAGTTTGACCTATTTTAGGTCTGTGGGCTATATATAAATATATTCTAAAATACAATATTAATAGCTATGTTTGATACTCCTCGAGTTGGAGCATAGATGTTAGTCATGCGCAACTTGTTATAAATAGAAGTTAGACACATGACACCGCTCCTGAACTTGAAATCATTGATAATGTTGTTGCAATTGCTATTCGTTGAAGAATTTTTTTCTACTGAGTAAAAAATTAGTTGAATGTTGAAATTGATGTACGCATTGTAATTTTAGAATTTAGATACTATGCAATAGATGTGTTTGTTACTGTTGTATCTCAATTTTGCTTATGCGCATGAATGTGTGGAAGGATGTCATTGTTGTTATGGACCCCTATCGTCGTCGTCGTCGTCATCATCATCATCATCATACTTATTTAATCCCAACAATAGCAAAAGCTAAGGTAGAGTCTGAGGAGGGTAAGATATAGACAACCTTACCTCTAATCCGTAGGAATAGAGAGGCTGCTTCCAGTGATAACCCCCGCTTGATAGTGGCTTTGTATCAAGCCTTGGACATAAGGCACATAAAACTTATCAATTGGGAGAAACCTGATTGGTGCATGTACCCCCTTTGTCCTTTAGTTATCAACGCCATCACATGATGCATGATTAACCGTCCGTCATTTTTAACGTTATTTTCACGAAATTAGTAAAATAGCGTTAAAATTAGTGCAACTTTACTTTTGCCCCCCGAGGACCACACATATATACATTATATGCGCACAGCCGTAAGGGCGATCATACTTTTTTTTGTGCTTAATAATTTTGTTTGGGATCATCTTTTAGCATATCCCTACTATTTTAGGAAAAGGCTTGTGATTTTATAAATTAACTGGAAACATGTCCTTTTCCTCCTGATATTTGATGTTTCTTTGTATTTTATTTTGATTTTGGGTAGAAGAAAGTTAACCAACTGCAACATGCTCCTTTGGAAGGGAACATATCAGCCACTCAAAGTGCCTCGATCAAGACCGAAAGGTATTGGTTGGTTAACCATTATGGAGATTCTATTTTCTATTTATATGCAATTCTAATACTCTTTAAATACTTGCAGAGATTTTGGGCAAGTACGAGAATCAATGCATTCAGTCATATCAATGAACAAAAAAGAGATATTGGATACTGCACTTAATGAATTCTCAGAGGTGAAAAGATGCATTCTATTTCTTTTCTTAATGTTCATGTATGTTGCTGTTTGATAATGGTGCTGACAGTTTGGATGTGGTGACTCAGGGTTATTTTAGTCTTTCTCTAGAAAACCGTCACAAATTACTACTCATTCTTGCTCGAGAGTATGATCTTAATAGGACTAAAGTTCGGGATTTGATGAAGCAGTATGTTGGTCTTGAGATCCCTAATGGTGAGTCTTCTTTTGTTACAACTATGCATTTTGGTTCATATTGTTTGGATGTAAAATGATTAACTTTCAGGTGATGAAACGGATGAGCATGGGGCTGAAACGGACGGTCATCTTTCTGCTTTTTATAGAATTGAAAGAAATTTGAGACATGCCCTTAAGCCAATGTATGAAGTTCTATTCGAAAGGCTCAACACACATCCCGGTGGTTTGAAGTTTTTGACCTCTGTTCGTGCTGATATTTTATCTATGATCGCGTAAGGTTATGCCCAAAACTGCTGTTATTTGAACCGTAATTCCTAAAAACTTGTGGTAAAGAAGTTGAATGATCTTTTATGCATTTACTTGCTATATGTAGTTATTTATTTGTTTAAATTTGTGGTAAACTTGTGGTAAAAACTCACATCGATTCAATCAATTTTTTTACATGTTGAAATGTTACCAAATGTGATTATTTATTTGTTTAAATTTGGATGGTTATGTTAAATATTTAGGGATGAAAATGTTGCATCAATACGCGCTCTTGACTCTTATTTGAAAGAAAAGCTTATTACTTGGCTAAGTCCCGCCAACCTGGAGCTTTACCAAATTACTTGGGACGATCCCGCTTCTTTGTTAGAGAAGATTGTAGCTTATGAGGTTTTTACATCTATTATTGCTTTTCCAAACAAATATTTTGAATTCTTATATATTTTAATGTGAGTCTTTAATATAATTAATATTCACAGGCTGTGCATCCCATCAGTAATCTTATAGATTTAAAGAGGAGATTGGGGCTAGGTCGCCGCTGTTTTGGATATATTCATCCATCAATACCTGGTCAGTCTTCTTGCACATGGCTTCCAATGTTGTTACTGATTTAATTATATACATAAAAAAAGACGCATGCCATTTTTACAGGGAATATTTATCGTTTTTTCTTCGAATTTGAGACATTAAACCATAGTTATTAAAGGCGTGAGGCGCACTCAAGGAGCTTAGGCTCCGCCTGTGGCCTAGGCGAGAAGCGCAAAAAAGCGCGGGCCTGAGAAAAAAAAAGCGCAAATAAAAAAAATAAAAAAAAAATCACCAAATCATTATAAATAACAATCATCTTATAAAATAATATAAATATAAACTATGTAGTAGACAAAATTAGTTGATGGTAAATCAATGTGTTGAGGTGTTTAGATATTGAAAAATAATTCAATATCTATAACTCTATAAGTGTTATAAAAATCAAATATATTTAAAAAAAAAACATATTTGATTGAGATTTAGATATATCTCTATAAATTGGTAAGTATTGGTTGAATATATTAGTCAGGGGATTAGGTTTTAAAAATCAGACCGTAGCTTTTTGTATCTAGGAGGGAAAAGCGAGATCTAGTGGCTTCTAGGAAATTGGTCGCCTAGGCGGTCAAGGCGATGGCTTTTGATAACCAGCTGATCTTCTTATCAGGTGAGCCACTTATATTTATTGAAGTTGCACTTATGAAGAATATAGCTGGTACCATACAGGTAAATGTTTTTTTCCTTCGTAATTTTTATATTTTAATTATTTTCTTTAGTTACCACTTACCAGTTCTTGTTACATTCCAGGAAGTTCTGTGGCATGATCCTCCAACACCTGAATGTGAAGCAACTACTGCATTATTCTACTCTATTTCATCAACTCAGGTAACCATTATTTTCTGTTTCATTATATCGGTTTCATGTAGTTGTTCATCGTATGTTTTTCAGTTAGACCAAACTTTTGATATTGGCAGCCAGGCTTAGCTGGAGTCAACTTAGGAAAGTTCCTTATCAAACGAGTGATATATCTGGTGAAGAAAGACATGCCAAATATATATGTAAGTGGTATAAATCAATTATGTAGCCTTCGTTGCGAAACTAATTTTGGTCTTTTCGTATGTCTCAAAGGGGCTGCAGTTTTAGAGTTTTTTTTTTTTTTTAAGAAATTCTTCCCTTGATTTCTGACTCTAAATCTAATACTTCCTTTACAGAATTTTGCAACCCTAAGCCCTATCCCAGGCTTCATGCAGTGGCTATTATCTAAGTTGGCATCGTCTGAGAGATCCGACCCGATTTTCTGCGAGAACATCCTCGAACCAGAGGAAGAAAAAGCACTACTGGATGCATGCATGTAAGATGAATTTACATGCCATCCTGTTATTATTTTTGTCACCATCTACTGTCGTTTGAGGACAAAAAATGAAAATATAATTGTGGGCCCTACTTGCTTGTTCGTCGTATTTAATGTTTCAGATCCTTTCATTTGAGATTAAAAATAATAAGATATGTTCTAGGGACTCAACTACAGGGGAAAATGGGATGGAAGCGTTGTTGCACTTGTTGACTTCAGCAAATCACGAGTGGACTCAATCTGAGAAACTGATAACTGTACTAGAGCCGATTCTACTAAGACTGTGTGCCAGGTACATTTTATTAAGTTTCACTAAGTACTGATAGTTTACTAAAAAGGATATGTCAAAAATTTTTTTGTTAAACGCAACAGGTACCTTGTACTTGAGAAGAAGCGAGGGAAAGCTCTAGATTCAGTTGCCAATTTCCACTTGCAAAATGGAGCCGTATGTCAATTTTTTTTTTTTGGATCTGTTTCACCGCTCCTTTGATTATATGATTAGTCATTAGTGATTTTCATTTACAGATGATTGGAAGACTAAATTGGATGGCTGATCGATCAGAAAAGGGTATTAGTCAAAGTGGAGGAATTATGGTAAATTACATTTACAGGTAAATAAGATATTTACACTCTCATCCATAGTTGTCAAAAGCGCGCCTAGGCGCGAGGCGCACCAAGTGCGCTGCGCTCTGTGAGGCGCGCGCCTAGGCACTGAGGCACACTATCAGGGCTGTTTTCAGGCTGATTTCCGGCCAAATTCAAGCTAAAAGTTGCATAAACATCTAAAACATCCTAAATGAGTCATGAACAAGTCACAAACAACCCTAAAACATCCTAAAGTAGCCCTAAACAAGCTTAAAACATCTCTATAATCCCTAAAAAATGTATTTTATACTATGCCCCTAATTATAAAAAGCCCTCGTTTTTTATGCGCCTTGCGCCTAGGCTACGGGCTCAGCCTATGCGCCTTGAGTGTGCCTAGGCGCTTTGACAACTATGCTCTCATCTAAGTTTTAAAAATAATGGGATAAGTTTGAATAACTTTATCTCCAATTACAATGTAAAAGAATCACATCTAATGAATTCAAATATTTCTTTTTAGTTTTATTTTTTCCCATTGTCAAAACAAGAACTCAAGGAACTGTGGATTTTTTTTAAACATGGAACAATATAATATACTTGTAAAAACATGTTTGCAGTCTCGAACATATTGAAGATTATGCTCAAGCATATTTCAGCACAGGCCATATCCAAGCTTCTTCTGATGTCCATCGCCATATCAAGGTAATATATCTTACTTATCATACAAACTCTCTCTCTCTCTCTCTCTCTCTCTCTCTCTCTCTCTCTCTCTCTCTCTCTTACACACACACACACGCGCGCGCGCGCATAGGGTGCACAGAAAACACAAATAATAATCAAAATAACCAAAAAGAACTGATGATTTGGTTGTGAGTTTTCTGATACCTGAATGCTATACTTTGGTTATGGTCTGTGTTTTAAAAAGCGCGCTGCGCAAAGCGCATCTAGGCGCCACTCTGTGCGCCTTATGTAACACTAGGCGAGCATTGTACGAAAAGCGCAAGAAAAGCGTGCTTCTCGTACAAGGGGTGTTTTTGTGCTTAAATTGTTATACATGTAGCTAAAAAAGTTGTACATTCAAGTTAAATCATATATAAAGCTTATTTGTATCTATATTTTGGGTAAATGATGCTAAAAACCTATAGCATATAAAAAAATTATATAATTGTCTTGCGCCTCGCGTACGAAAAGCTCATTGCTTTTGCGCTTTGCGCCTCGGAATTAGACCTCGTTGCTTTTGTGCGCTTCACGCTTTTTAAAACCAAGGTTATGGTTATATGTGAATTAATGACCAGATTAACCAATTTGACACTAAAACCAACCTTCAGATTATATATCTTTTTATACATAATGCTGCTACCTGTTGGAAAACTTTTGTTATAATTTTTTTTTATGAAAAGCATATTAGTTGCCGCTTATTCTCTTTTGCAAAAAAGGATTGCTAATATTTTGTTTGGCTTAAAAATAATTGGATTTATAATTTATTAATTGAAAAACTAGTTTAAATCCACTCGCGTCCAAATCCAACGGTTAACCAAATTTAAACCAGCTAATCAATCGGTTATGAAGATCTAAAACAACCGAAATATTGGTTTTAGGTTTGATTTTCGTTCTTATCTGAACCAACACATGCTCACCCCTAAACATAGATATATGCTAGAATTGTACGTCAACACATCACATGTTTCCATTTGTAGCCACATGAGAGAAATGAAGATCCTATAAATTAGGCACTATTTGTGGACAGAGAAGAGCATGTTCTGTCTCATCATAAAGCCATACAGGTACTCACTTTGTAACCGACTTCTGTAAATACTTTGTAATATGTCACCTTCATTTGAATAAAGTGTGAAATGATGCATTACATGAAATGTAAATATACATGATTGTATGCAACACTAGATGGAAAACAAAATAGCATATTATCCATCAGATGACCAACTTCATTTTTCATTATCATTATTTACCTGACTTGTTTCCAACAAGTAATCCCTCATAATTTTTGTGTTCGCTTCATCAGCCATCTGAAAAAAAAAAAGTGTGTGTATATTATATAAGAACCAAGGTAGTGAAGCAAAAAAAAAAAAAAAAAACACCTTATAACAATGAAAATATTTTACCTTTTTAGCTAGTCGTTCTAAATTGTCCCATTCAAAATCTCTGTTGCAGTATGCAGATCGAACCTAAGTAAAATATACTATTATTAGATTAAACAGGCTTAAAATTTTAGTGCATTTCACAGAAGAATAAACTTAATAACGAATAAAATTATAGTTACCTCCAATATTCTCATAGCTATGAAAGGGAGAAGCATCATGTGAATCCAACAAAATAAAACATAAGAAAATACCCAATAGTTAGAACTCTTACACAACAATATAAGAATACTATTTACTCTAAATAGTAAGAGCTGACTTTTATAAGTCAAACGTAATTACTCTTTAATGTCCTTCATCTACCTTTGTCTCTCCATGCAGTTAGTTCAAAGGTTGCTTATAGTTAAACGGGTCAATTTATGTAATACCTTGCCTTTAACAGGTCGTACGGGTAAAATTTAAACTTATAGGTAGAAACTGTAATTCAGAAATAGGAAGTTACGGAATACCTAGGGTTTTATGATTTGGTGATTCACGCATTAACGCTGCACAAAATTTGTCACCATCATTCAAAGAGTGTCTATCCACGAACTCCATCAAATCCTTGTGTGCCTCAGGAGTGGAGTCCTGTTCTGTCAAACAATGTGTTAAAGCTAAATAAAGTGCATTGTTACTTCTAAAACTAAATGAATTCACACGAAAAATGAGGAACACACCGCAAGCTGTGCAATGACAACCCTGACTGCAACATATGTAAAGAAATTGTGAAGATTTTTTGCTGCTTTGGATTCTGGTGATTCTTCTCCAAATCCTATCGAATGTCAACATTCAAGAGTCAAAACAATCATAATTAAAAAACAAAAACAAAAACTATTCTCTTTTGTTATTATTCTACTCGAGGCTACTGGAGCAGAACCCAATTTCGGTTCGCTTGAGAGAAAGATATACATGTATCTCTCTTGGTATATATACACACACACGCAGAGAGAGACGGAGATATGTGCCTCTCTTTGTATATATGCCCAGAGAAAGAGAGCTCGCGCGTGTGCGCCAAGAGAAGAAAGATGTATGCATATCTATGTGTGTACATATATAATTATATATACAGACGCACGACTCACAACGAGATAGAGAGGTTACCTGAAACATGCATCTTTTGACAATTTGTAAGAGTGATATTAGATGTTGTCTTCCATTGTTTAAAACTAAAAGGGAGAGCTCCTATGGTGGTTCCATGGGGTTTCTGACATAAAATAGGAAGGTGAGATGATGGAAAAATGGTTGAGGATTCCATAGTCAAGAAGAAGAAGAATAACAAACAGTTTAAATTAGTCTGTTTTATCAACAAGACTCATTGGATGGATATAAAGCAATGTATCCTATTTTGTCATAAATATCTCTTGATTGTTTCCCTTACAACAGGCCCACATTCAACAAGACAAAAATCTTCATCTCTTGTAGTCAGTAGTCACCATTTTGAAATAATATAAAAAAACCATCACAACATAAATAGATAAACTAAACAAGTTTTTAGGAACTCCGTGTTGGGACAGGACTGTCAAACCGGAAAAAAATGAAGTTAAAAGTGTTAAACGACACACGTGAGTTGCGACTTGTTAACTTGCAAAATTTAAACCGAAACATAAAACATTGTCATATAAAAGAATAACTAAGACACACATATATAAGTAATAATAAGTAATTTATTTTTTACAAAAACGAGGTTTTAAAATTTAAACCGGAACATAAAACATTGTCATATAAAAGAATAACTAAGACACACACATATAAGTAATTTCTTTTTTACAAAAACGAGGTTTTAAAATCCAGAAGGCAGTACCGTTAAACTAAACTAAAGTAGTCGTAAAAATGTTGAACAATGCATGCATATTGCAGCGTGTAACTCGCCAAATTTAGCCCGAGAAGTAAAACATTGCTATACAAAATATGAAAAACTTTATGAAAAATCTTATGAAAAAAACATGTGCGCAAAGTGGAAAAGAAAAACTTTGGTGGCCAAATTATAAAACAAAAACATTATGTAAAACCTTGGTGGCCAAATTAGGAAAAACAAAACCTTATTGTTGTTCTCAAATTGAGAAGGAAAACCTTGGTGATCGAATTATAAAAACCAAAACATTATGTAAGTGGCCAAATTATGAAAAGAAAAACTTTATTAAAAAGTTGGTGGCTAAGTTAGAAAAAAGAAAAGTTCATAGTTCTTGAAGTTACTTTTTTTAAATAACTAGCATCATACCCGAGCGCGCTGCGCTGCGCAAACATAGTTCTAAACAAACGGTGACGCTGACGGAAGACGGAAACGGTGACGCTAACGGGACGGTGACCTGACCTTGTTATACGTTAGCAAAGCGGCCTCGACGTGGTGCCAATTTGTTAACTGTAGTTTTCTTATTACTTCAACTTAGTTACAACCGATACTTTAACAATGTTTAGGTAGAGTGAATAAACTATTTATCTAAACCACCTACCTCATAAAAACCGTGTACTGTATGTTTCATTTTTGTAAACTGTATACTGCATTATTTGCGCTAAAATCATGAAAAATGAATATTAGCCGACGACAAAACACATGAACAACGTTACAGCCACAATATTGTAACTACACTGTCAACCACTATTGCAACCGTTGAAAAAACTCCCGCTAATCATTCGCAACCATCAATACCATCACCAAATAGTGGCGACCACCCTCTATGGTATGGTTATGAATGATATCAGGGGGGACGGGGCGCTACCAGAATTGGTCACGGGTACCCCACTACCAGCATGGTAACACCGTCGTCACCCATGCTGGTAGTGGTCCCATGAACCAAATCCTGGTTCTAGTTAACGGGCTGGTACCCGTGGTTTGTCTCTCCCCCTTTTGTCTTTTTCTCAATTTTATTTCTAGTGGAGTGTTGCCTCAAAAAAACTATTTCAATAAAGTGAATCAATGAAATGATATGGCAATGCAAGATTGGTAGAAATCAGTTAAACGAATTTTTTTAGTGGAGTACCCCGTCCCCCTTAAAAAAATTGTATCATACGTTTGATATCAACAAAGATTATGTAACAACCCGACCCAGGGGGTGTCGGTTGGGATGCAGTTAATACCAAAATTGCACAACGGAAGCAACATATACACTATATTTATTGTTTCTTACATATACTAGTTCAATAATATAATTATACATTTCTAAATAAATATTCCATAACTAATGCAGGGACGAGGTGCGGAGGTCGTCGAAGCAGTTGTTGAAGTAATATCCACTAATCGCTCCAGACCCTATCCAATATTCCACGCTAGATTATCTAAACCGCCATTCTCTTAACTTGAGTCTTCTACCGACAATCAACCAGAGTCCGTAATCATGATCTTCTAGCAATTATCTCTAACTGCAACATGTAATAAATACCTCATGTTCAATCTTTACTCCAAGCAGTACCTGAACACATACTAAAAGTAGATTTGGGTCAGCATAAAATGCTGGTGAGTCCGTGTGTGGTTTTATGCAAACAATAACGGTAATGTACAAGCCACACCTCAATCCTAACTCCGAATCTATATACTGCCGTATAGATTCACCTGGCAAAACATATGTCACAACGGTCCGCAGACCCTAGTGGAGGGTTTTCCGGGCTTCCGGATCCACTGTGTGTGGGGGTTTCCCCAAGTAGTACTACCCATACGTTAAGTGGCCCAAACCCCTTGGGTTAATGAGTGCGAGTTTAACAATCCGGCAGCAAGTATCTTGTACATCAAACAGTTTAACAAGTAAAACATTTTATAAACAAGTCGGGGTACACTGGCAGTGCGTCACGTCACATAACATCCCAAGTCGAGATTCCATTTACAAACCACTGGCAGGATCCTACTCAATGTTTATAAACATTAGTGCGTATACCAATCTCGCGGTTACACGTGTGGGCGAGCTAGGACTGTTTTAGTTAATGATATTACCTTGGTCTATTTATTTATTTATATAGTTGTATAACTCATGGTTCAAAGTTCCATATATTAAGCTCATCATCCTGTGTCCTATTTCTATGCTTTAGCCGATTTCCATGTGTGAACTAAGTATGTGATATCTATATTATGGTGCTTTATATAATCCTTCACGTTTCCATGTGTCGAGTCATTAGTTATGAAATTATACATATAGTTATCTAGAGTCTCAAGTCCGTGTGATTTGTGTAACGTCCAAATGTTTCATGTATAGCTTGCTACAATAATCTAATGTCTCAAACTAACGTAGTGTCCATGTGGCCCCTCACTTTTCATGTCCAAGTTATGTGTTCTCGTGTCTTAATGTCTTAGTCGCCAATCCTACGATTCAAAATCGTCCTCAATTGTTAAGTTAACAATATATACTAATATACATCGTTTTACTTTGTTGGTTCACGTACTTAAATTCATTAGTCGCCTTAGTTTATTTATCGGGTCAAGTCTCAGATGTAGGTCGAGGTCCCACACGTGTATACGAATAATAATTATATAGTTTTAAATATAAAGAGTCTTCGAGATTTCGAACGAATATACTTTCTAGCTTCCTACATAGCTTCGATAGCTTGCCTTCCCTCGGTTCACCTTCTTCCCTAATACTCTTGTTGACTAAGTTGACCTTGCTATGGGTCGAGTTGACCAGTATTCATGATGAACATTACCAAATACTAATTGTCCATCTTGTAGCCTTCCTGTATACTCAACTCCATAGCTACCATGAACCCAGGGGCGCAGCTATTAAGGGGCGGGGAGGGGCGGCCGACCCCCCTGAATTTTCGCTCAGAAGTTCCAATTATATAGAATTCGTATAGAATTTTTTTGGTATATAAGGTTTCGACCCCCCGAAACTACTAACTTCCAACCCCCCGTGACCAGGGACGGACATATTGCTATAAGAAAAAATTGTTAGCAGCAAATTATAAGTAGAATCGTTGCCGGAAAAATATTCGAACAGAACAGGTAGCTGCAGTGTTTTCTTTTTGGGGAAGATGACCTTTAGGGTGTTTGGTATTTTAATATTTAGGTGGGGGTAACATTGTAATTTAACAAATTCATTTAAAAACTTTTGTTTCACCAATTGACTTGCTTAAAGTTTTACTTTGACTTTGAATGTGCCTATAAACTATTCGAACAGAGTCTTTAGCTAGTTTTTATTTAATTTAGCTAACCTTGTATCATAATTGTTATTTTATTTATCTTATTTCTTTTTGGAAGATGACTTTTTTTTATAGAAGTTGTAATACCCGCACAGCAGGTCCTGACCCTCCAAATCCTCAGTCTATGTTATCTTAACCAGGCCCACGCTGGGAGTTGAAAATGAGGATCGAACCCGGGTCACTTAAAGTGAACACATGGCCGCCTACCACTCCACCACTATGGCTGGAGATTTTAAAATAAAAACTTATATATTTGGTTTTCTTTTATCTAGTTAATATACGATATTAAATAAAAATAAAATGACTTATTATTTTATCGAATAGCTAAACTTACATACATCCTTTAACTTAACCACCACGCTTGAAGGTTTCCTTTTCCAAACACCAAAGTTATTACCACTGAGCTATAGCCCGAATGGCACTCAAACTATTTAGTGGCTAGATTTTAAAAAATTAGAAAACTGTAGAAGCAGTTGTATATATATTTTATTTCTTATTGATTTAGAATGATTAATGATGTTTTTGTATAATGTATTTGAAAATTCAGTTTTATCTTTTAATTTAATTATATAACCCGACCAGAATCAGACCAATTCTTTTTAATATTAGCATAGACAACTGACCGTTAAAACTTGCGCCCCCATGAAAAAAATTTCTAGGTCCGCCGCTGCCGGTGACTTCCGACCCCCCGAGATTTTTCCTCAAGCTTCGCCACTGCATGAACCATCTCTCTGTTTAGAGTTAATCACCTCTGTGTAGAACCATTGGTTACCTTAGCCTAAACCTTCATCATCATTCATAGTTTCCAATTTATTTAAAACACTACTCATATCATCCTCAATGGTCAGCCCTTTATTTATCACCAATCCAATATATACAATACTCTTGAATAACACCTAATCATTAGTTGTCTACGAACTCTGTAAAAGAACCTAACCTGTATAGCAGTCGTGTATACTTCCTAGACACCGTATTGCCGCCGTCGCCTTCACCACTGACCACCATAATCCCACCGTCGCCCGACCTTAGCGCCGCCTCTACGAAACCCCCCATCACTATCGTTCCTGTCTATTTAACGATCTCTCTTTCTCTATCTAGGTCCTCCAATAATAAGGGATGGTGATTGTGTTAGTTGGGAGCACGGCGGTGTTCCGCCATGGACGACCACCGGAGACCCATCGGTCTTTCCTTCTCTCTCTACTTCTCGGATCTCTCTCTCAACTATTCTCCTTCTCTCTCCTTAGCCCGGTTCTCTCTCTGTGTACAACTTGGTTTGCACGGTACCCCTGACCGCGGAGGGGATCCCCCCTCCCAGTTCGCTACCCGACAAAGCTCCCTGGCGGCAAATATCCTCTGGTCATACTAGGGTGGGATCGAACCCGAGACCTCTCCGAATGAGGGTCCCCGAGAGCTAAGCAGTTAATGCGGAAAAATATCGGTTATCGGTCGAGGACCGATATTTGATATATCGGTTTTCGCGGTGAGATATCGGTGATATATCGGTAGAAAATTTAAGGGGCTATTTATAGTTTATATTATATGTATAATGTTAATTTATATGTTTATGTATAAATTTATAAGGACCAGATGTAAACTAGTAAAGATCGGGGGTTAAATGTTTATAAATACATAAACTAATTTTACACTTTTTATACAAAAATATTAAAAGTTTTGACATTAAATGTAAACTATTGAAAGGTAGAGGGGGTTATATTATATGTTTACATCCTAAACTTATTATTAAACCCTAACCCTATTATATCAGCCGCCAAACTTATCTTCTCCCTCAATTAGAGCAAGTGACTGGAAGTCTGGAACCAGAGAATCAGCATCAAGGAGAAGAAAACGCTGCAATCTTTATCTCCAATCACTTACTATCATCTCTTCTTGCTGGAAAAAAGCTTTCCAAACGTACTCTCAAAGTTGTTAGCGAAGGTTAGTTATTTCTGCCATTAATAAGAGCAGTTTTGCAGTTTAACAAGTGGGTTTCTGCCCGTTTCCTGTCATCTCGGTTTATTGAACGATATTTCGGAAGCATGTATCGGCCGATATATCAGCCATCTCGGCCGATATTATCGGGACCGAGATAACAACCGATATTTGATACCGAGATGAGTCCCTATGGCCGATAACCGATATATCGGCCGAGATATCAGTTGTCTCGGCCGAGATTAACTGCTTAGCCCGAGAGACTTTAGCGAGGATGTCGGTGGCCACTGAGCCAAGACCTGATAAGTGTGTGTGTTTATGGAAATCTACAGAGGCGGTCCTGAGAATTTAAGTGCCTCGGCCGAGCCAAAGAAAAAGGCCTTAGGCACTTGCGAATCATGTATAAGAGGTATTTTTTTAATGGACAATTAACGTTATAGCAATAAATATAGCAAAAATATATTATTATTTAGATCCAATTAGATGATTGGATATTTGGAATATTTGGATCAAACTACACTCAATATAAGTTATAAGGGTTTAGATTAATCATAAATGACCCAAGACATTTTAAGTTTTTATTTTTTTTAGAGATGACCCAATAAGTTTTTCGTTTTCATATACACACAATGGCGGATCCAAAAATTTTGTTGAGGGTGTGCACGATTTACGAACATGTCCGACCAAGGATTAAAGTAAGCTTGGCAAAACCAACGGGTCGTGTTAAGTTGGGTCACGTGAGCCGATGGAATTTTTTTATAATATATACCATATTATGTTAGAACTAGTATTTTACCGGCGCCGCGCGTTGCGGCGGCGCACGACGAATATGTTGGGTGTTTTTTACCTGACGCCGCGGTTTGCGGGGGCGTCACAATGTGTCAAACAGGTAGCAAATAATCAACCGATTACCCACCGCGCGTTGTGGCGGCGTAGAAACGTACATTAAGTCGACATTATATTGTGAAACGGAAACGTATTATATTTTACCGCTTGCTTTCGAACATAAAGGATGGCAGTGGGAAGTAGGGGGACCAAACTTGCAGTTAACCGAAACATAAAGTAGTGGGACCAAAGTTGCAATTACCTGAAAGATGAGGAGTGAGAAGTAGGGGACCAAACTTGCAATTAACCGAAACATAAAGTAGAGGGACTGAAGTTGCAATTAGCTGAAAAATGAGGGGGGCAGTGCAAATTACAATGGCATAAACGTAAAAAACTGAAAAAGTGAGGGCTTTTGACTTTGCAGCCATTGCCACCGACACTTCTTAATAGTATATATACTAGTATTTTACCCGTCGCGCGTTGCGGCGTCGCACGGCGGGTATCAAACTCGAATTATTTGACGCGCTTCACAATGGTAATTCGACTTAAATTCTTTATATTACCCGTACTCGTTATATCAAGAAAACATATCCAAGACAATCGCGTCGTTGTAAAACCGTATTTAATAGTAAGCAAATGACAACCAAAACCAAGAAAAATCGTAAAAAAATAGTTAGTTATATAGTCTCATGACCCATGGCAAAGCTTAGTTGGGCTGAACGGTGGCCCGACCCCCACCGCTTTTTCCTTCGTAGTGTAACTTTAAGTGCAACTAACCATTATTACAAGTCTTGCAATAAACTCTTCTTGTTAGGATATACCCATCTTGAACCTCGAACTTAAACCATCAAAAAGTTGTACCGCACAACACCCTACTACACTCTATATGATTCTCTCAAAATCTTGTTTAGTACAATTCATTAAAGCAAGTGTCATGATAACATTGAATTATTGCATAAAACTATATCAGGTTGTTTTTTACCTTATTAATAATGTCGGCTTTAATATCTCAACCGGAGCTTCGTTTGTATGTTGCTTTTTCTTCATACATAACCACCAAGGCACCATCACCACAACTGTGACACAACTCCAACACCTAACAATCACCATCTTTAGGCATTCTGCACGGCGGCAACCGGAGTAGACCTACTTTAGTCCAGATCCATGCTCACCGGAGGGCTGTAACTGTAGATCTACACCTTTCGACAACCGACATCGTTCCACCGACGGTGGCCACAACAACATCGTCTAAAATCCGTTCGTCTTCTCCTCCTCACCACCGCGATTGTCGGTGTCGTTTGCCACCGCAACGCAACCAGAACAACCTAACTGTCAACATCCTCGGCGACGCTGCACACGTCTGCAACACCACACCCACCCTTCACTACCAACAATTTCTCTCAGATCTAAAACATGTGTGCTAATTATCGGCAGACTGTGGAACGACTGTGGGAGGGTGGAAGCGTGGGTGTTAAACTCAAGTAACAGCAACGAAGAAGATTGTTGAAGCATTTACCGGTGGCAACATTCAGGGATGTACGATACCAGAGGCAGTTAGCAATTAGTAGGGGGTGTTTAGTCATTTCGTTAAAGTAAGAGGGTCGGTGGCGTAAGATGCCGCCGACACTCCGAAATAGGATAGAGATAATAATGTGCTTTTAACCCATATTGTAAAAAATGTTAAAAATGAAATTTTAATTATATTTTTTCCATTCCATAGGTATTTAGCAAACATCGTAAAATGACATCATTTATTTAATCTATATAAATGAACGTAAAAAAACAATAAAAGACAAATATATATCTTTAACTCTTATCATCTTTTGTTTGACCCACATTAAGCTAAATATGTAAATTCATTATATCTCTCTCATCTTCTTCAAATGCATCTTCTCAAAGTCTCCACCATTTCCGTCTCCACCATTTCTCAAACAAACAAAAAACAGAGCAACGTGTATTATTTAACCTCTTTCTATTTTTAAATTTTGTTTTCTTTCTTTATCTAGGAACTATTTGTTGGGCCTTTAAATATTTTCAATGGTGCCTTGTTATTTCTGAAGGGATTGTTATAATTTTTCAACAAACTTTTAGAAATTTTTGTAGTAAAAAACCCATGCCTTTGCACCTCCTGAACATAGCATGCATCCACCCCTGTATATATAACATAAAATTTTGGCCCCTTTAAAAATCGGGCCTCGGCCGGGGGTGCGGCTCGCCCACCCCCAAGGCCGGCCTTGGAAATCTATAATGAGATTGTGTGGCACCATGTGAGTATGCGTAGGTGTTTATAATAACCGGGTGGTGGCATAAGATAGGGGGCATGTGTCACCATTGGAAGGTGGCACATGTCCCAAGAGGTGAGTAATCACTCTCGCGAGTTGGGTTCGGGTTTGGTTCGTGTTGCGTATTGGTCTGGTTACTAACGTATATGGTATTTATTTTATCTCGTCCAAATCTTTGGTTATAGCTATCAGGTTTTGTTTTGTATTGGTATAGATATGTATATAATTTACTTGATCCATTATTTATACAAAAGTTGGCGTAGTCAACTAATTTAGACGCCAAAAATTTTGACCCTAAAACCGGGGTGTTACAGATTAGGAATTTAAAAGAATGTAATATAATAGAGTAAAATAAATGAAAAATGGGAACAGGTTGCGTGTTCACATGGTGGTAGATGGTTTTTGAAGTGGAGTCCATTGTTTTGTCTAATCTCTCACCCCTTACATCATCTGGTTTCCCTGAGTCTATGCTACAAAACATTTACTTTCACAACAACCCAACACCACCATTACACCATCACCTACAATCTTATCAGCCACCACAACAATCAACACTTTCACTTGTATTGTCTCTTTCCCCTACCTTTCTACAAAGTTTTCTCTCTCTATAAAACGACACCAACGGAAAAGACAACAACGACGAACATCGTGACTCCAGATCCACCACTCCCCATCGTCATTTTTGTAAATCCAGACCAAATCGCCGCCGTCACGGGTCTAGAAAAGCATCGACTCTGCTCCGTAACATCCATACCATCACCGCCAGTCTTTGTCAGTCATCAAAACCATATCCGTGTCCCTAGATCTTGTCACCGGAGGTAAAACATTGTGAAGAAGCACCATACCGCCGGTCAGGGGATTCGTGTAACTGTCTTTGTCTTCTTGTGGTGGTCGACTGGCCGGAGATAGCAAGCCTCACCGTCGGAGGGCAAAATCTGGGTGTTTTCTGGGCGGTTTGAGGTGGTTATCTGAGCGTTTTGGCCTTTTAATCCTGGCCGTTGAGCCTAGTGGTGCTGATGAAAGACAGATCAAACAGGAGTAAACCGGGAACCGACTGAGCCGGTAAGAACCACGCAAACCGTTATGCATCAACTATCAAAAAAGTGAAACGTCAGAGATGATGACGCGTATCAAAGAAGCAGCAACGTGGGAAGTTGTTCACCGTTGAGATTGGTACAGTACTTTCTGTGAGACAACCGCACGTTGCAAAATGATGTTATACTAATGGTTAAATGAATTTGGCTGCTCGTGAGTCTTGAAGTTTCAAAATCTTTCGTTTTAACTAGAGGTTTGCTAGCTAAAAGCTTAAATCAAACCGAGCTTAAATGAATTTAAATGGTGACACTTGTTTAATAAACTACGTAGTGCTACATGTATGGTGCTTGATTAGGCCCATTAAACATAAATCTTTGGCCTACATGGTATTTTCTAAAATATCATTCTCAAGCTCATGTAAGTAATTCTTTATACAGAAAAACATGAATAAATACATTTTTTCTTTAGTTTTGGATGTTGTTCTCACAATTTTTTCGCAACTTAGGGTGGTTCTCAAATGATTTGAATCTTATGTGTGTGTGTCTACACATATGTATGTATGTATATATATATATATATATATATATAGGTTTAGGTTCCTGTACAAAGGACATATTTCGTGAGAAGTGTGAGAAGGATTAAGAATTGACATGTAGGCATCATGTTTTGGATTTAGGAATGATATCACTACTAGAAAAAAGGCATTCCTTGACACTTTTTTTATGACATGCCACATTTTATGACATGCAAAAGTGCATGTCATAAAAAAATGTCATCTTTGGATAAAATTGATAATTTCTTGACGTTTTTTTACGCGTGTCAATAATTTACCGTCATAAAATAAAAAAACATGACACTTTTGAAATCGCGTGTCATGATTTCTGTCACCTAAAATCTCAAAAGTTTTCAATCCCTGCGCGTTTTTCCATAAACCTTCCCCTTCTCCTCTCAAATCAAACCCCTCCCTCTCAAAAGTTTTCAATCCCCCGCTCGTTCATCCCTCTTTCTCTCTCAAATCACAAAAGATTTCATCCCTGCTCGTTCATCCCTTCAACCCTGCTCGTTCATCCC
Organism: Ambrosia x helenae; assembly: GCA_030844895.1. NCBI lineage: Eukaryota > Viridiplantae > Streptophyta > Magnoliopsida > Asterales > Asteraceae > Ambrosia > Ambrosia x helenae. The sequence goes on along the minus strand of JAUTDX010000556.1, from coordinate 73,296 downwards.
TTCAACCCTGCTTAAAAGTTTTTCCATAAACCTTCCCCTTCAACCCTGCTCATTCATCCCTGATTCGTGAATGTAAGCGAAAGAAATAAAGGCACAGAACCCTAACCTGTAGTTGTAAAGAGATGCACCGGCCAGAACCCTGATTCGTGAATGGAAATGTTCCACGACACAGAACCCTAACCTGTAGCCGAAAGAGGAAGCTGAAACCCTAACCTGCAGCCGAAAGAAGGATCACCATTTCTGTATGCTTCTTTCTCAACTCTGATTATTATAAGTTTTTTTTATCAGTTTTGTTAGTTCAAGTTTTCTGTATGCTTCTTTCTCAACCTGCAGGGTGTTGTTAAATTTCGTGATTTTCGTTCAAGTTTTGTTAGAACTCAGGGTTTTGCTCCTGCTCGTTGTGTGCATTTTCGTTCTGCTCGTTGTGGTATCTATCCTCTCTCCTTCTGTTTTTGTTGTTTATTTTTAGTTTTAATTCGTTATTTAGGGTTTTAATTTGGATAATACTCCAGATTATGATGTTAGTTAGTGTTTCTTATTGATGAAAGATATTGATAAATCAACATTACAGCTCATTCCGCTCCTGCTCGTCGGCTCATTCATCTAGGAATCCACATTACAATTCTGACCTGTTTGTGCTCGGTAAGTTCCAATTCTGACCTGTTTGGATCTCTCCTTGTTAGATTCAGTTTGTTGTTATAGGGTTTTACCGGGCTTAGATATGCTGCTCGCGCCTGATTGTGTTGATTTTTTAAAGTTGAGTTTGCTTGATTTTACTCATCTATACATGGTTTTTGACTTTTGTTTTGCATAGTTTTTGCACATCAGGTTTAAGGGTGCATATATGTTCTTGGATTAAATGTCAACACTAAGCATGAAGGTCAATTGATGCAGGAAACTTGATTTACCTCACTTGCATTTTGAAATGGGGAAGAAACATCACTTGAAAAACTTACAACGCATCTGCTCATATGTGTTTTATCGGTGACGGTAGACGAAGAGCCACTGCCATGGCTCCAGCACAGTCCAGCCACCGTCTTCATCTCCAATTTATCCTAAGGTATTCACTTTTAGCTCTTCCTCTAATTCTCTAACATGTTTTTAATGCGTATATGTGTGAATTTGATTATTGTTGTTTGGATTTTATACACCACAGGATAATTTATTAATTATACTTTTAACCTAAAATTTTAGCTAGAGAAAACATTCAACGATGTTGAACCAGTTAGACCGTGTGCTTTATGGTTACACATAAAGGTACGCTTTCAGATTATATATGTATTGTAGTTTGATTGATTTATATATTTTTTGTGTATTGGATTTAATGTTAATGCAATCATGAAGTGGAAATATATGATAATATGAAGTTAAAAAGCAAGTTCTGCAATTTGATTATTAAACCTTATGCATCTAAAATTTCAAAATAACAATTGCACTTTCATTATACTGTAGAAGAAAATTGTCAACTGTGTAGGCATTATAAGAGCTATTTTTTCCTTCCATGTATAGATTCATCGCAATATTTGTTGGTTAATCAAATATAGTTGAGGTAAATTGGGCACGTTAGGCATGTTGACTAATGGGTCAAAGGAGATTTTTTTTCCTTTTTCTCAATTTCATAGAATGACTAACTCTTAAATATGGTTATAAAAACTATCGATAAAATAATGATTTGATTATAAAAGGTTGACTCTGCCATGGGTGACAAGGATGAGGACTTGGGCGACCCAACTACATTCAAGAAATTCACACTTGAGTTACTTAAAAATACAACATTGGTTTTCCTTAGAAAATTGTTTCTTTCGCATGGTGAATAGGCTTCAAATGTTGTTTATAAAGGGAAACTCAAGAATTGAAAGAGGATATCTGTAAAGTTGTTTACTAGAGCAGCTTGGCAGGATGCTCGACATTTTGTACTATGCGCAACTTGCTCGGCCACGTCTAGATGTGTTATAATTTCGTAGATGTAGTGCTCATTGTTTTTTTTTCATGTGGTTAATCGAGTTCTACTTTTGGATTCTTAAGACAACCGTTCTATTTGAAATTTACTTATGAGTGCATTGATATTGGTTGCGTTTTATCTCAAACGGGTCAAATAGGTTGGATTATTGAAACAAAGATGAATATGAAGGCTTTGATTTAATAATTGTGCACATTTTGAAAAACAGGTTTGTTGAGACAAATGATTTGTTGTGTTTGCGAATGTTTTTCTAATATATAATGTACCGAATCTATGGAATATGCAGGACTAATTTGAAGAGCATAAGGATCTACCGATTGTTTTAAGCAATGTGATTGGCTCTCGATATGTTGTTCGGAGTATCTTGGTTACCAAACCGAAATGAAACTGACGATGAGTAGTAATACAGGTTTGATTGTTAGGTTAAGGAACATATCCGCAGTAATTAGATTATTTATACAATCTCTGTTTTGATTTTGTTAAATTTTATTAAACAATTACTTTTGAAAATTTTCAGGAACATCTCATAATCGTTAGTGGTGGGGAGCCTTATTTTACACTGCCAAGGCTACATGTTTGATTATTAAGGAGCGTATCAGTTGCTTAGGATGCAGGCCGGTTGAGGTTGAAACCGGTCACATTGTAGTATAGGTAAAATATAGTTATCATATTTGCAAGTTTTTGGTTACCTTGGAATGGGACTGAAACCAACAGCATTTTAGTATGAGTGATTATTGTTTAATGACCTTGCAAACTCATTAGCTTTTCTTTAGGAATCATATCTAGATCTGTTCCAATGGAGATGATATAGAAAGCTATGATAGTGCAAAGAGGAGTCAAAATATTGGGCAATGTAAGTTATAGCAAAATAAACGTAGCGATGCGTTATGATTTATGTAAAAAATTGGCCGGCCTTGATTAATGTATTAAATTTATTGTTGTCTCAGGTTGGGGGAGGAGCGGATCATTACGGGGATGAAGACATGGATGCCCTTCGCGAAGAATGGTCAGGCTACGCCGCAACATTTATTTTCAAATGATCCAAACTTGTTTGTTTAATTTGAAGGCAATGTCGATACAATATTTTTGTAAACGTTAAACGTTTCGGATTAGTTTGTAATTTGATAAATTGGCCGGATTATATAATGAAATGATGTTTTTGTTATTAGTTTGCTAATTATTTTGCATATAATAAAATGGCTATAAATCCAGGAGGATAAATATGTAATTTTACAGGAATTTTTTTTAGATTAATAAATTATGACATGCAAAAAAAGGTCATAAAATTCTGTCATAATATATGTCGAAAAAATGTCAACAAAAACTGTCATAAAAATGTGTGTCATTAAAAAGTGTTATAACGTGTCTCAATAAATGCTGTCATAAATGTGTGTCATAAACAAATGACACGCGAAAATATGTCATCTTAAATTTATGACTCCGTCATCCTTGACGTTTTTTTTTCTTGTCAGACCCTTTTCTTGACACGCATTGCGTGTCAAGAAAGGTCTTTTTTCTAGTAGTGTGTTTTAGGTTGTTTTAACTTGAAAAACAACAAATACAACAATCTAAAACACAATGCAATGTATTATAGTCATTAAATTTAAAAAACAGCTAAAACACACTACTTAACACTTAAAACACACTGCTTAATGTTCTTAGCATGGTGTTTTAAGTTTTAAGCCTAAAATACATTGTTTTTGGTTTTTAATTGTTACGTTTAGTGTTTTTCTAGGCAAAACAATCCAAAACATCATGACTAACATCAAAAAATGATGCCTACGTATCAATTTTTAATCCTTCTCACACTTCTCACGAAATACGGCCTTTGTACAAGAACCTCACCATATATATATATATATATATATAGAGAGAGAGAGAGATGTAGGTTATGGTACAAGGGGGAATTAACGTGTGAAGCATACAAAGTTGATTGTCTCATGATTACGCAACAAAAATTAAGCAACTTATAAAAATAATTAAGCAACCTATATTAATCAATTGTATAATTTGCATGTTAACAACATGTGTATTTTAACCTTACATTAAAAAAAACTAAAAAATCATTACCCAAGTCCCTGCCCCCGCAAGAGCTGTTCAGCCCTGCCTGCTCACAAAATCACCTCCCTTAAAACCGAACCAATAGGTAAAAACATCCAAGGATGCCGCCTCACTGGAAAACAAGCTAAAACCCTCTATTGTAGGCGCTTTTAGAGCATTCACAACGATGTCTAGGTGACACTGCACCTTCTAGATCTTAAAACATGCAGCAATTTCAAACGCCAACATTGTAACATTGTAGCTCTCGTCTACAGCTCAAGTCCGGCCCCCAAGTCCAAGATGCAAGACCTCCATAGACCAAGTTTGGTGGACCCCCAATATCACATCTCTCTTGCATATATTATGTATATAGGATCCGGAAAATTAGAGAACTCACTCGAGTTGAAAGAATCACGAGAACTACGACTTAAAATGTGATTTTTTTTGTTTTAAATTTTTTACGTAAACATGTAAATCTTACTTAGATGCTCTTAGACCACCGAGTTTGCAGAAAACGATTTTAATAGTATTGAGACAAGGGAATCCCCGTTTACTAAAGAAAATAAATTTATTTTCGAAGAAAGCAACATTTGGGTAGAAAATCCAACGGCTAAACATAAAACAGCACACCTATTAATTAAGTGAGTTATAGTGGCAAAGTAAGAGCATTTACATGTTTTTTTTAATTGAGACAAGCGCAAGTTTGTTTTTGTATGCATATTTTTCTAATGATTATTGTATTTTTGTTTGTGTTTTTAGTTCCTTTGTTTGTGTTTTGATTACGTAATTTTAAGGAAATTTGAACTTTTATAGTAGATAGTTTATAAATATAAAAAATGTGTAATTATTATACAGTTATACAAGATATTATTTCTTTTCATGTGTATAAGTTTGCATATAATACATATTTCTTTATTTTCATTTATAACGCATTGCATGCAACTATATTCAACTCCGTTTATTGATGGGAGGGACAAAATTCTATTATAAGAACGTGTATCTTTTCTACATAATCTCAACATAGTGTTCCTAATATGCTATATATTAATTTAAGAAAAAAAAAACTTGTCAAAAAACCTTTTGACCTAGGTGTGATTTTCTAATTATGCATTTTATATAGCTTCAGCTCCCACCCAGTATATAGTTGCTTATCTAGTTGTCTGTCACAAATTTCATTCTTTTTATTATAAACCTTCACTATATATAGAACTAATAATATATTTGCATATTGCTTTCTTACTAATTGCAGGTAATATCAAGAATCATAAACAAATAATAAAAGACAAGAACATTGACACATATTAATTGTACTTGTTCATGATTCCTTCATAATTCCTTTTGCTATCAAACAAAACAAACATTTATGTAATCAACCAAACTTCTCCATCTCTTTTCCCATTTAACTTACACTTCATCTCTCTCTCTCTCTCTCTCTCCTTCCCCCCCCCCCCCCCCTCTCTCTCTCTCTCTCTCTCTCTTCATGAACAACAATATATCAAATACAAAGAGACATATACTACAATTGGGGCTTTGTGTTCTTTTCTTTATTGTCAAAATTGATACAAAGTGTAGTAATGGTTGTGATTTGGCCTTTGCATCATATTATGTCACAAAAGGGTTAAATCTTACTTACATAAGCAACATATTTGGCCAATCAATCCCTATGATCCTCAAGTACAATCCACAAATCCCGAGAAGTGACACCATCGAAAGTGGGACCCGAATTAACGTCCCATTTTCATGTCTATGTTTGAATGGTGATTTTTTAGGTCACACATTCAAATACCACACACAAGTTGACGATACTTATATTAAGATTGCAAGAGAAGTTTTTGCGAATCTTACCGATGAGTACTGGGTCCAAGTGGTCAATTGGTTTGACCCGACTCAAATACCAGATTTTGCGGATGTAAATGTTACCGTGAATTGTACATGTGGCGATAAACACGTGTCAAAGGATTATGGGTTGTTCGCGACATACCCTCTTCAACCCGAAGAAGATTTGTGGTCCTTAAGTAGAGATTCGGGTGTCCCAATGATGTTGTTGGAGCAGTTCAACCCGGGATCCAATTTCAGTGTCGGGTCGGGTCCAGTGTTTGTGCCGGCCAAAGGTTAGCCAACTTTCCAACTTATTATAGTAAAAGGTTTTATTATATAATTTGCTTTAGGCGATTAATTATTTATTGTAGTTCAAGTTGTATATATCTTCTTGACGGCTTTATGCTGACTAATTAAAATGTAACTTATATCAAACGCTACACATTATATACTACTATAGGGGAGCCGTACGATGTGGCGAAAACACACATCGCTAATTACGTAACATATTTTTTTTAATTAAAAAAAAACTATCGCATTATCGTACTTAAATTAAAAAGAATAAAATGTTCACATTTGTTACGTAATTTTCCAAATATTAGAATATAAAAAAGCTATGAACATTTAAAAATCTTGTGGTCTAAAAAGTTAAGAATATGTTTTTAACCATTGTACTATATATTTATATATCGAATGGTGTGCTATCCCATTTGAAAAAAAACAATATAAAATTTCATATTTGGCTCAATTCATAATTGATACCTAAATATGACTAATAATCTAGGCCTAGGTTTGTAAAAAAGCCTAGCTAACTTCAGCGCGAGCTTTGGCTCAAAGATGCGAGCTTTGGCTCAAAGATGAGCATACCAACTCGAGTTGACTCACTTATCTGAATGAGCTGAAATTTAGGCTCAAGCTAGGCTTGTATAAAAGCTCGAACCAGTTCATGCCTAGTCAAGCCAAATCATCTAAATGAGAACATAGAATAAAATATTTATTATTGTTTGGTCTATACGTCACCTAAAATTTTCCATGAAAAAAAATCCAAGAAACATAAAATATTAAACCACTTTGCACGTAAGACATTAGGAATAAAGACCCATTCAAACAAGAAAAATAATTTCAAAGACTCGACTCATTCGTCAACATATTGACTCCAAATCTATTCTTTCTTGACACAAATTCTACTTGCATTTGACCAAGTCACTTCCTTAATTGCTATTTCTATATTATTGAATGTTTTTATTTCATTCAAACATTTCTTCTTGGCTTTCTTGATCATTTATCATGATAAACAAAAACCAGCAGAAAATCCAAAACATTATTTAAGTTTTTGGTATTGTTTGTGACCGTTAATCGAGTCAAATCAAGCTGCAAAGACAAATGTGATGCTTTGGCTTCTTACGCTATGTGGGACAAATCAAACATCACATTTGTAACACAAATCTTTTCCACCACAATCCCACAAATTCTAAGCTATAACCCACAAATCACAAATGCAGACATAGTTTCCGCTGGTGCGAAAATAAATGTCCCGTTTTCTTGTGGTTGTAATGATCAAGAGTTTCTGAATCATCGGTTTGTTTATAGTGTTAGTTCAGAAGACACCTACTCAGTGATTGCGGAAACTTACTTTTCGGGCCTAACAAATGTTGATATGTTGAGGAGGTACAATGGTTATAATGAGTTAAACATACCTCCAAGAAGTCAAGTTAATGTTGTAGTTAACTGTTCTTGTGGAGATAGTCGTGTGTCTAAGGATTATGGGTTGTTTATAACGTATCCTATACGAAATGGTGAGAATTTGTCCATTATTGCTAATGAAACGGCGATAAATGAAAGTCTTTTGAGGGGTTATAACCCGGGGTCGAATTTCTTGAACAAGGATATAGTGTTTATTCCGGGAAAAGGTAAAGATTTCCCTATATATTTCAGATTTTTCACTTGGGGATATAGAACTTATTTTACCAAGTTTATTATATCTTTCATATTCATAACCATAATAATTATATTCCCAATTATAATAATCATGATCATTGGCCATAATCATAAATTACAGTCATAATCAATAATCATAATGATAGTCATGATCATACTCATATAAGTCATAATCACAATAATAATGATCATAATCGTATCCATAATATTCATGATCATAAGTTCATAACCATAGTTATAATCATAACCGTAACCGTAATGATCAGAATCATAATAATCATGATCATAATCATATTCATAACAATCATAATCTTAATAACAATTGTAATTATAACGATCATAAACAATAATCATCATGATCATGATTATAATCGTAGTCATAATAATATCATAATCATAATCATAATAGTCATAAACATAATCATAGTAATAGATCATAATATCTTATCAAAGTAGAAAATGAAGTTGTATGATTTATGTTGCTCATAAATTCTCTATTTTTATGTTATTGCAGATCAAAACGGAACTTTTCCGCCATTAAGGACCAGGTAGCCTATAATCCTTTTGATTGTTGTTATCTAAAGGCTATATCTCTTAGTTTATATCTAACTAAATCCTTTTGATTTTGCAGCAATAGGGGTAGCCTTCTTTACCTATTCATTTGGATAAATCTTTTTTCTTGAATGTTAATAACTTCCAAGTCAAATGTGTAAAGTCAACTGATTGTTGATGATGGTCTATTTGCATTACCTTTGTGGTGGTTTAAGTAGGGTTATCTGGTGGTGCCACTGCTGGTATATCGGTTGGAGCAGTTACTGGTGTTATTTTCTTCGCCATTTGCTTCTACTTTGTCTTCTATCGAAGGAAGAGGGTGGCCGAAGGATCATTGCTTCCTGAAGATGGATCGGAACACTTTCATGGTAAATTGGTAATCCTGGAGCTTTCATTTCTTCCTTTTCTTGTAACATTTGTTACTTGGAAATTTGATCTAATGTGTGATTTGAAACATTGGATTTGTATTTGCTAGTGGTTATCTTGCTAGTGTAATTCCAGTCACAATAATTAGAATTGCACGTGTAACACCCTAGTCAAATGCCACATCAGTCGTGAACTAGAGAGTTATTGGGCTCATAAGGATTTCCTGACGCCCTAACCTCAAACATCACCAACGCGTTTTGGTCACACTTGTTGTGGTGGATGAGAGGAGAACTTCATAGTTAAACCCATACTTTCTTGGTTAGCATAAGAGGCTAGATGTTAAACTACTTTGATCCGCTTTATGAAAGTTGATTATTTGATTGCAATCATTAAATCTCACATGATCAATTCCAAATCAAACATGTTATTATACTTTTTTTTCTTCTTCTAAGAAAGTGTTTCTTATAACTTATCTCGTTTCTTTAAGTTACTGCAAATGGTTTACACAATATTCCTTTTTCTAGATGCAGGTTTAGGTAACAACATGGGAGGAACCACAAACTCGGACCCTCTTATTGGTGGTGCAGCACAAGGGGTCACGGGTATAACCGTGGACAAGTCAGTGGAGTTCACATACGAGGAGCTTGCTACGGCTACAAATGACTTAGCACCACCAATAAGATTGGTCAAGGTGGTTTTGGTACCGTTTACTATGGAGAGCTCAGAGGCGAAGTTCGTGTTTTTTTTTATGATCACACACTTGTTTTTTTTTATTTCTAAAATCTTGAATTTATATAGAATGTTGACCAAAAGTCAAAGAGCCCAGTTTACTTTATAGATTGTGTTTCTTTATTTGTTTCTTGTTTTTTTTGTTTGGGAAGTTGATTTGTTTTGTTTTGTTGTTAACAAGTGCAGAAAGCTGCAATAAAGAAGATGGATATGAAAGCATCAAAAGAATTTCTTGCTGAATTGAAGGTTTTAACACATGTTCATCATTTGAACTTGGTAATTACTTGAAATTTATGCAACTTTCTATGTGTTTGAGAAAATATCTTTGAATGCATTGCTTTTATCTAAGAAATTATAAATCAGACATCAGTTTGGATGAAAATTCGCATTTTCAGATTGCTTCTATCCATTTTGATTTAAATATATTGTATTTCAGGTACGGCTAATAGGATATTGTGTCGAAGGCTCGTTGTTTTTGGTCTATGAATTTATCGGAAATGGCAATTTGAGTCAACATTTGCGCGATTCATCGGGTAAGGTGACAAAGAAAGCGAAAATGTTTTTAGATTTATCATGTTTAATACTTTTATATGAAGGCGTCCAATGGACGGGTTGGATAATGAGTCAAAAGGATTCAAGTTGAACCGTGTTGGTTTTATTTACCACGGTTCAAAGCAGGCTTATTAATTGGAACGACCCACAAACACCTTTTTTGTCCATTTTTAAGAATAATAACTAATACGCTATATGTGAGCCAAAGAATTATGTTACAATTTAGGAGGTTGTAAGCACAGAAAATACGCTTTGACCCGTTTGGCCTTTCCTTTTAGTCAAATATCCAAAAAAAACTATGTTACAAAATTAGGAGGTTGTAACCAGTGCAAATACACTTTGACCCATTTGACCTTTCCTTCATGTCAAATGCCCAAAAAATAACTATGTTACAATTTAGGAGGTTGTAACCATTACAAATATGCTTTGACTTTTTCGTTTGGTCAAATATTTTCATCTGAACCATTTGACCCAATAAGGATAAACCATAAGTCCATAACCCAATACAACTCATTTATATAACAGACTGGCTTTTTAACTATGAGTTGTAACGATTTCAGGTAGAGAGCCAATTCCATGGGCTACAAGAGTTCAAATCGCTCTTGATTCGGCTAGAGGGCTCGAATACATTCATGAGCACACAGTTCCCGTCTATATTCATCGCGATATCAAGTCTCCTAACATTCTAATCGATGAAAATTTCCGTGCAAAGGTTAGAAATATTTTAGAAATTATATTAAATCTTTCCACTAGATTCAAGCCTTGTGAACCAAATGTACCTTGTTATCAAAGTTTTTAGACTAGATATACTCCTATGGTCCCATAGGTTGCTGACTTTGGACTGACAAAACTTACTGAAGTCGGGAGTGATTCTCTACAAACCCGTTTAGTTGGCACATTTGGATACATGCCTCCTGAGTAAGTGTCCTTCAATACATTTCCTATCTTAGAACAAGAACATGCTCTAAAGTGAAATATTTTTGTGTAGATATGCTCAGTATGGTGAGGTTTCTCCAAAGGTTGATGTATATGCTTTCGGGGTCGTATTGTTTGAGCTAATATCTGCGAAAGAAGCTGTTGTCAAAACAAATGAATTTGGTAACGAGTCCAAAGGACTTGTTGGTTTGGTTAGTTATTGAAATCTTGATCAAATGTTTACAGTTATTTACATTTTGACTTGATGTACATTGTTCTTTCTGTTTTGTAGTTTGATGAGGTCCTAAGTTTGTCTGACCCAAGTGACGCTTTGAGCAAACTAGTCGACCCAAGGCTTGGAGCCGACTACCCTCTTGACTCAGTCCGCAAGGTGATACACCTTAAAAGAATGGAAATAGTAGATTATTACATTTGTTTAAGGTTCAAGTTATTTATGTTTTAAGTGTGCCTAGGTTGCACTGCTTGCTAGAGCTTGTACACATGATAACGCGCAGTTGAGACCAAGCATGAGGTCCATTGTCGTTGCGCTAATGACACTTTCATCGTTGACCGAGGAATGGGACGTCGGATCCTTCTACGAAAATCAAGATTTAGCTCAACTGATGTCAGGGAGGTAGCATAACGTTGTGGGTTGACATAGATGCAGTTATGCCACATAAGAGTCTGGATCACACGAGTATAACGCGTATAAAATTGTGCCACATAAGCGTCTAGTAGACTTCCAAGGAACGTGGTGCAATAAACCTATAAGAATTACCATATCTTGTTTTTTTTGATTCAGTTATGTATTTAGTAGTGTAAAGATATGCTTTCTTACCTGAACATCAATTGTTGAATCTATCCGATATCTGTACTTAAATAACGCTACAAACATGGTAATGAGCTTTTTTTTTTTAAACTGGCAATATAAAGAGCTACAGAAATGAATAGAAGCAAAACACTGGAATACTTTTGTGTATGCAGTATGCTGATGTGTTTTCAAGTGTGTTTTACAGTAAGGACCCATTATTAGTGTTTATAGTGAAACTGAAAAGAAACAGAGTTGTAAAAAAATGAAATATAAATGACATTGACTATTTCCAATGCAATTTGTTATGTTTAAATGATCTTGACAAAATATTTTATTTTGCACATAGCTGAAACTGAAGGCAACAACTAAGCATTAAACTTCTCATGGAAACAACTGATCAACAGAACTGCTGATGGAACCAAACAACTGACTAATGGAAGTCGAGCCACCTAGAGCTAGCCTTCAAAAATACAAAGATGGCTTTTAAGCAGAAGAAGTGTCAAGTGTGTCGTCAAATTGTCACATTGTGCCAACACATGTAGCCGTTTGCGTGATATGGTTCGTGAACCCTCTTTTGTGTGTCTCTAGGATAGAATAATAAAGGAGGGCTGCCACTCACCTATGTGGGACAAGTTCCCACTTTTCACTCTTTTCCGTCTTTAATTTCGCAACTTTCACATTTTCAATCACCCAACTTTGAGGATCGATATCTCAATCACGTTAGCTTCAATTTGAACGTTGTTTAGTTTGTTGTTAAGACCTCATATTGTATAACACAAACCCATAAATATTACTTAATTAAATTAACGAAAGTGTATTATAAATATTTATTTCCAAGCTGTCGAAAAGTACACTTTAACGTTAACTAAAAACACACTTTCTTCCACTAATTTTTCCTAAGAGAAATGTTATTTTGTTACAACATCAACTAGGTTTTATTTAAACAAGATTTCTTAATAACCCATACCCACATAGAACCATTTTTATGTACCTCACATGCAAATCATGTTTTATTATGCGGGTCGTTTCTAGATGCATCAATACAATCTGAACCCAAGATTCACACTCTCACCTTTTTAGATTCTGATAGGGGAGATATAAGGTGTTGTGAGTTTGAAACTTTTATAAAGATATTTGTTAAATATTTGTTGATCATGCGATCTTTGTGCATCACGATTCGTACTCAAAATGTGGTAAAATCCAAGAACAAGTTCCTTTTATATGAAGTATAGGTGAAAGAAACTCACTCCAATTGGATTATTCAAGTTACAATGGCTACACAATATCTTGAATAGGTGTAGTGTTCTTAGCTAATTCTTCAGTTATAGCTTGAATCATCAACGTCATATTGCGTTGAGACGAACCCCCTTCCTCCATTGCACTCTTTGCCATTGCCGCAAACACCTTAGATCTCTTTCTTCTTGCTTCTCCTTCCTCGTCATTTTTCATTAGGCTCTTTATAGCTTCCTTAATATTATCCCTCTTCACAATCTCTTTTGACTCGTCTAGCTTATTGAATAAAACAGGAACCTCCATCCCAATCCTGACACCAATTCTCAACACATTTATGATAAATCGTTCATTTAGAAATTGCTCGCCGAATTGTGGCCATGTAACCATTGGGATCCCAGCAGATATTCCTTCTAGAGTCGAGTTCCATCCACAATGTGTTACAAAACCTCCTACAGCTTGGTGTGACAATATTAAGATTTGCGGCGCCCAACCACGTACCACTAGGCCTCTGCCTTCTATCCGCTCCTCATATCCCTCTTTGGAGAGCCACTCCTCAAATTCTTCACTTGGGTGCCTGATGAACCAAAGATATGGCATGTTTGATGACTCAAGTCCCAACCCGAGCTCAATGGCTTGTTCGGTGGAAGCATATGATAGACTTCCTAAGCAAATATAGATCACGGACCCTGACTCTTTTGTATCCAGCCATTTCAGACAATCTTGGGCATTGATCGCAGCCTTGTTTCCTCTTTCGGCTCTATCTTGGAGGCTTTTGTTGCATAGTGAAACTGGCCCTACACACCACACCTTTTTATCTTTTGCCTTTGCGAGTTCCTTAACATACTTGGGCTCCAATTCCTCAAAGCTATTTACCACTATCCCAATAGCATCTTTCTCGGCTACTAGCATTCGTTCAAAAACCTCTGTGGATTCTTTCGTGTCTCCTCTTCCCCATGTTGAAGCCTGAGGTTTGGTAACTTCAATCCGATCAGGCAAGTCAGGCATTACAAAGTACTCTGAGTCAGAATTGATTTCTTCTAGTATATTTGTACTTGTTACTATATGTACGCAGAGGAAAGCGAAACATCCTGGTCCATAGAAAACAACCCTTGGAATATTCAACCTTTTTGCTACATCGTTAGTCCAAGGAAAACCACCGTCCGAGATTATGCAACTAGGAGGCGGAGATAAGACCTTGAGCATGTTTTCCGCTGGTTCTTCTAGCAAATTCATTGCTAGGATCAAATTAACCGCGTGTGCAGATGATGGCAGCAAGTCAAAATTCTCACATCCTTCTGGCAAACCAACTTCTGCTAATGCGAGTTGGAGTTCAAGAATTTGGATCTTTAGATCAGCTTTGCTTGCGCGATCAACAACCGATCTAAAACGAGCTGCATTAACTGGAGTTGTGATTATAGTAACCATAGCACCATGTTGGGCTAGCATACGGGCCATGTCTACCATGGGTATCATATGACCTTGAGCCATTAAAGGAAACAAGACAAAGTGAAGGTTTGTGGGATTAGAAGCCATGATATAGTGTTTCCCTCTGAAATTACAGATCAAAAGGATCACTTAATTGATTAGAATGAAAATTAACATCTATATATAAGCACTTAGCATGTGTCTTTTGCCATTGTATTTTACTTTGATAACGACTACTAGCTAGTAGTTAAATAATGTGACAAATATATTATAAAAAGTTAAATGATAATGAGTGGTAGCATGCATGATTCTCATTATGTCCGCCAAACAAATAAAATTGTCATGGAATTCATCACCACCATATCTTATCTTTGGAAACATCTACAGTGTGACTGGTATGGCCAAGTTAGGCATAGACATATGTATTCTTCAATTATTAAATATGTACTAGTAACTAAAAAGCAAAAATCATTTATGTTCGGCAGCATCTGCCACAATAAGTTTGCATGCTACATTTGCATCCATTGTAACTATTAGATAGGATTATCAGATAAGGGCTTGTTAGTATAAGTTAACGGGCTTAGTTAGATTTCTGGAGTTCTTTTTGAGCTCTATATATTGTAACCTAACTATTTAATAATATCAATTCAGTCTTCTATAATCTTACAGTAACCTAGGGATGCACACAAACCGAACGAACACGAACAAGCCTTGTTCGTGTTTGTTTGTGAAGAAAACACTCGTGTTCGTTTTTGTTTGTTACTATTGTTCATTAATGCATACGAACACAAACGGACATTAATGAACACAAACGAACACAAAAAAAGTATTCATGAATAAAAACAAACACAAAAGGAACATATATTAACTTTCGCATAAGATCGAATTCACATATATTAAGAAATTAACTAGATCCGCACAAAATATAACCTAATTATACAAACATACCTAATACTTAACATGACAATATTGGTAACAAAACAAAAATATGTCCCAGAAAACTAAGCCGAATCCTAAACCTGAAGTCTTCATTAATTATTTATTTAAACTTGAAGTATTAATTAATTATTTATTTAATGATTATACGTGGGGTTTATTAATCTCATTATTTATTTGGTTAAAATAAATAAAATTATATAAATTAAAAATCCTATTAAACTATCGAACACAAATGGAGATTAACAACGAACAAAAACGAGCACATTACCAAATGTTCACAAACATAAACGAACGAATGCAACATTTGTTCATGTACGTTCGTTTAAACTAAACGAAAGAATTTTTTTTGTTCGTGTTCGTTCGTTTATTAAACGAACAAACACAAACAAACTTCCAGCCGAACAGTTCATGAACTGTTCGCTGAAAGTTCAGCTCTTTTGCAGCCCTAAACTAGCTACAAATAAATACACGTGCGGGATCATTTACATATGAAAGTTAACGTGCGAATGGTGTGAACAAGTAGCGCAATTATATATGGTACATAAATTTTCAACTAGCGTAATTAAGAAACACGAATCCAAGATCACCCGATTAGGGCTGATCTAAGTAGTGTATCCACAGGGAAAATATTGTTTTAAGATCGAAAGTGTGTATTTGTAAATAAGGGTCTAAGGAATAAGACCAAGGAAACAAGGAGACAACCGTTTAGCAGGGGTGTGAATTTCTGACACGACCCGATAACACGACCCGAACCTAACAGGAAATTAGCGGGTTTAGGTTTAGTCTAAATGGGTTCGGGTCATGTTCGGGTTGAACCCGCGAACCCGTTTAGCTAAACGGGTCGGGTTCGGGTCAACCCAGGCAGGTTGGCGGGTTGACCCGTTTAACATATTTATACTATATATTTTTTTTTACAATATGTTTTATATTATAAATTAAATTGGTTAGGTATTTTATGCTACACTTATAACTTAAAATAGAAATTAGTATTATATTTTATAAATAAAACATAAATGTTTTATATATGTTAGTGTTTTTTGTAGTAAAATTTAATTTTAATACATTAGTTTGCGAAAAAATAAAAAAAAATCAGGTTGAATGGGTCGGGTTCGGGTCAACCCGAAAATATTCAATGTAGGGTTCGGGTTCATATGCATATCACAATTTTCAGGTTCGGGTTCATGTAAAATTTTCGGGTTCGGGTCGGTTGGACCCGCCAACCCGTGAACCCGATCCGTTAAGCACCCTTGCCGATTAGAAGAGCCGAGCCTCTAAACGTTGGTAATAAAAAAAGGGTTGGAAAAGTACGATGTGCTCGTAGTCTTTTCAACGGGAGTTCTAGTGGATTTCAGATGCCAATAAAAGGAGAAGGGACTCCTCCTTTTATAGTACCTTGACGTCCAACTCTCTCAAGCCATTCTCTACGCTTAGTGGGGCCCGACCCAGGTAGCGGCAAGGTTGCAGAAGGCGCTAGGCGCTAGGCAGGCGGTGAGGTCCAGCCTAGGGACTAGTCGGGACTAGGCGAAAATTAGGCGGAATTAGGTGTTTTGGTATTTTATATGTATTTTATATATATATACACAAATTTAGGTGTTTTTTTGAAAATACATTAAAGAAAATGACTAGCCCAAGCCCAATTAGACATATTTAACCACACTTTATTTAAAAGTTAAAAGAAAGTGACTAGCCCAAGCCCAACTAGACATATTTATCAATGAAATTAGGGCTTTTTCTGCCTTTTCATCCATAACACGTTAAAATTTTAGGGTTTCTGAAACAGCAGCCAGCAGCCTCCTCCTTCAGCTCACAGCTCAGCCTCCTTCATCTCAGCCACCTCCTTCAGACCTTCTCTAAACGCCTAAATCAGGTGCTTATCCTCTCTATCTACCCCTGTGTCATCGTAATCTTAGATATATACACACACAATACTAAGAAATACTTAGAAATACTTAGAAAGTTAATAAAAAAATTAAAAAATAAAATAAAAAATACCACCGCCTAGACCAGCCTAGGCTCCGCCTAATGCCCATTTTGCCTAATTCATCGCCTAGGGTGAATTTCCGATAAAGACTCCCGCCTAGCGCCTAGGCGGCCGCCTAGAGCGATTTCCTGCAACCTTGGGTAGAGGTGTCTCCTAGTCTCTGACCCAAATGCTCAAGCCCAATTTTGTTTAAGTGGATATGTGAAAAAAGGGGGATGTGGGAGATGTTACCGTCCTGTCGAAAATCCACGTGGCATCCATTGAGTGGACGCAGAGGGTCGGCGGACACATGGCGTCCGCCTATTGGCTTGTTGGGGTGGTGTGTAATCATCTCTCATTCTAGAACCAAAGACAAGTTGGGGTTGGTAAAGTCTTATGTCAGATATGCTTTGGCTGGGGGACTGCCACGTCGTCATACTTTCTCGTTGTCAGGCTAGGCGTGGCCCCTAATTGGTTGTAGACTCTGATGGGCAGTCTTCACGTCTAGAACAGTTGTCCAGGGCATGCCTGCCCTGGGGTGTGTGTCTCGATGTTGCCCAGAAAGGTATCTTTTAGTCGTGTTGAAGAAGCTTCGACGTTCCGTGTCAAGGAAGCTTCGTTGGTGTTAGGCTCACACTGACGTAGAACGGGCGGGAGGACTGGCATCATTGTCACAGGTGCATGTTACTCTGCTGACGTAAAATAGGAGGGACAACCAGCGTCATTGTGCCTGATGTGATCTTTGTCCACTGACGTAGAACGGGCGGTAGAACCAGCGTCATGCTTATAGACACAACCTCTCGTTGGTTGTTTACATATGTTAAATCAACCATTCTTCTTTCTTCTTATGTCTTGACTTCTTGCAGTAGGAAAGAATGGGTTGCTTTTATTGATATTGTGTAGTTGGTTTTGGCACCATATCTCTTCAAGTCCCCCTAGTCCAGTGCTTCGTGTTTCTTTGCATGGAAGAAATGAAGGAGTGCTGGACTTTGTTGATTTTTTAGAAAAGTATTTGTATGTGACCTTGATGTGTACATTGATTCGCATCCAGTCGTCACTGGGTTTTCATGCGTTTATCAAGGTGTACATGTAGGTCATATCATGATCGAGTTTAAATGTAAATGATGACTTGTAGACGACGTCGTCAACTGGTGGGCGTACAGGGATCAGTCTGTATAGTGTATGACGGGTGTGGCCGTGGTAGATGTTTATTTCCGCGTAATCGAGAGACGTGAGGAGGCGTATTGCATTGTTGCGTGCGATAGTGGCCATAAAAAATGGAAAAGGAAATTACTCCATTGTTTGCGCATGTTGGGTGCGACAGTGGCCATAAAAAATGGAAAAGGAAATTACTCCATTTTTTGCACATGCGAGACACCTGATAAGGTGCCCAACGTTTTTTACGCATGGCGGTGAAGTTGAAGGATGGAAAATGAAAATTTTCCAAACCTACGCATGTGGGAGACCTAAAAAGGCGTCTGATATTTTTGCGCATGGTAGTGATGATAAAAAATGGAAAAGGAAAATTTTCCATCCCTGCGCATGCGGGAGACCTGAAAAGGTGTCTGGCATTTTTGCGCATAGTAGTGATGATAAAAAATGGAAAAGGAAAATTTTCCATTCCTGCGCCTGCTGAAGTGTAGTTAATGCGCAATTAATTTGTCTATTTAAATTCTTCTTGGCAAAATTTTGAAATCCTTCAGGGAGCCTAAGTTTCTAGTGAAGGGGAATACTCCGACGGACTGTCTTAGGGAAAAGATCAGTTTGTACGAGGCGTTTTTCATCAAGAGTATGTTTAGGATTCCGGTGAGCTAGTTCCTCATCTCTGTTTTACAAAAATATGGGGTACATATTTCTCACCCTAATTTGGGGTGATGCATTTTGAGACTACCTGCAGAGCCCTAAGGATGGAGCCGAAGTTTGATCAGTTCAACGTGTTCTACCGGCTGGAGGTAAAAGGAGAGTGGTTGATTGTCCTTCACTAAGAGGTTGAAGGCGGTGACGGTGGCTACCACAAAGAGTTCTCCCAAGAGCCTTCGTAACTGGAAGCAGTGTTTCTGTTATGTGAGGTCGGAGGTGATACCGGTGGAAATGGGTTGATTGAAGCTGAGGGCGGGTCAGAAGCCTCCGTCCTTTTCTGTGGTGAAAGATTTTGAGGAACATGAGTGGTTCAAGACCTTGGTGGGCCTTCAGAGCAGGTTGGATAACCTTGTTCACTATGATGAATGTTGAGGTTGCTAGGTGTTAGCTGTCTGGGCGTGAGGGAAGGGAAGGACCTCCTACCCAACGGTGGAGGTAAGGAGGTTTTGCAGGTAATATATAAATTACCTGTTTGTCTTCAAATTGTAATGTTTATTTTGATTGTAATTTTTCTTCTCATTTGTGGTTGCCTTGTCATGTAGGGGAGAGCTTGTTTGATTTCTTCGTGCAAAGGGTGTCGCGCACGAGATTTGTTGATGTCCCGGAGGGGGAGGTCTCTGGCATAGGGAAGATGAGGGGCAATTTTATTTTCCCGGGTCGGATTGAAGGTGCGCTCGATAACCTCTTAGCATTTGCCTTAGTTAGCTACCCTGAACCCCTGTCGGCGCGTACTGTACGGGGGCTGAATATGTTTTTTTGTCTGATGATGATGAGTCGAGTGGACCATCGTCTAATTTAACCTATTGTCCGCATCGGCGTATAGGTGGTGGTTCTAGCGGGACAATGGCTTTGACCCAAGGTTGGGCACAAGCAGCAGCGGATCTGGCACTAGAGATGTTGTGAAGGATAAGTGTAAGGATAACTCTGATGCTTTTCTTTAGAGTGTTGTATGCGTCTATCTTACTTATTTCTTTTTGTGCTGAGGGTAGGAAGCGCATGCGTATGATCCTGACGTAGGAGGATGTGCAGGAGGGGCTTGCAAATAAGAAGGTGGCAACTACGGAGGGTGTTGTCGACCCGTCCGTGGAGCAGGTCTTCGCCGAGGGGGACAAGGTAATTGAGGCGACCCAGTTTGGTACTAGTCGCCTCCAACTAGACCTTGAGCCTGGTTTTAGTAATTAGAAAAGATATCATTTTCCCGGTGCCAAAAACTTAATGTGTTAATTTCAAAACATTGGTTTTGGGAAAGAGATTAATTTTTACTAAACCGTTAAACAAGTTTTAAATTTATAAGTAAACGATAAATACTTAGAAACTAAAACCAACACGTAGGCAGAGAACCTGACGCGTATAGTATAGCTTTCTAGGGTAAATACCGAGTATCGTATTTCAGAGAACACACTTTCCCCTACTCAACCTTTATCACATTAATTAATCGGGTTTGAAAAAGAAAATAAAACGGAGAGTTCTAAAAGGAAAATGGTTTTTCGAAAAGGTTTTGGTTTTGAAAATAAAAAGATAAAAATAGTAGGGATAGTAAACATACACATCCCGGGGACCCTCCGTGTAAGTAGTTAATTTTATTATAATAGTATTATATTAAGTTTAATTATAGGCGAAGCGGATAAAGATGAATGGTCCCTTTAGAGTTGGGGATGAGAAAAGAAATAATAAGGGATGACGTTTTGGCAACTCTATAGGTCACGCAAAGGAGAAGTATACGATTCCCCATAAATATGTCTTCAGACCACTGGCCCATAAGTCGTCGTTCTCCTGTTGACAATGCGGTCTTGGTCTTACTCACACTATCGTTCAGCTTTTTGGAAAGCTTGGGTCCTGCTTTTTAGGCACTTCCCAAACCACCGCCAAACCACTCGATTAAGTGTTGGGTCCTCTAATTTATCTTCTTAAATTATTGTAGAGACTTAATTCTTTCCTGGAATCCCTTCCACCTCACTTGGCTCTCGCTTTCTGTACCGAAGGATCTCTCTTACAGTCAACCCTAGCGACAACGTACCCCCTAAGTAGGAAACGACTTTTGAACACCGAAGAGTCTCTCTTATAGTTAGCATGAGGGACGGCATATCCTCTAAGAAGATTGAAAGCTTTGTACTAACGAGAACTAGATAAGGTATTCTTGGTTTATTTATTTTAAAAGTGACAACTTAAATATTTATTGCGTCCAATAAAGATAAGTTTGGTTTAGTGATCATGTGACTTAACAAACTCAACCCATAACCTCCCGAAATGAATGAAGTCCTTAACAAAGGTGGAACATAATCATAAAGGTATGTAACCCGAAGATTACTTTTGCACCCGTAGGGAATCCTCCCTTTGCCAAGAAAGTCATTCAATCATCTGCTAAGAACCAAAAACGTGTCACTCGAATCTGGTCCACTTCAGAAGTCATTGCTTAGAACCCGATTCGGATATCAGAAACCCAAAGAATCTGTCTCACTATCGGTTTCCTTGTCTTGGATCTAGCTCACGACTACCAGAAGCCGTACGAACCCCATTGATAGTTTATTTTATTATTTAAGTTAGGGTTATTTTAGAGGTTTATCAAGTTACTCACTAGTTAAACCTGTCACAAAGATAAACAAACAAGAATTAGTTAAGAAGATAGCACACTAAATCACTAAAAATAAACTACTACTAATAATAAAAGTCTACAAATCGAAATAGGTTCGGAGATAATAGAAAGATACAACCATAAAGAATGTTCAACACAAGAACATGGATGCTCATAGACAAGCCTTCCATCTTCTTGATGCTATGTATCTATTGTAATCCTCATGACCCTTGATGTTTTATTGCATGTAACTACTCCTACGATTCCATTCTCATGACCCTCGATGTTTTATTGCATGTAACTACTCCTACGATTCCATTCTCGGCCAAGATGATCAAGGTAGGACGAGGCCTAACCTTGGTGGGATGTTAGGATGGCCCTAAGGCCTCCTACAAGACCCTAAGATCTCTGAAAAAAGCTTGGAAGTCGGCTCAAGAAGGCATAAGAAGGAATGCCAAATGATTGAGGTGAGCGTGCTATTTATAGAGCTGCCAGGGGGTGCACGGGCGTGCACAGGGAGGTGGCACGCGTGTACGCCTGCCCCACGTACGTTTTGTTGTTGCAGAATCTGTCTTGTCTATCCTTTCGGTCTTGCACAGGCGTGCCATGTAGTGGGCACGGGCGTGTCAGCGGACAAAGTCCGTTTTCTTGTCTCCTAAGTTGGCTGCGTTGTCTTCTAGCATGCGGGACCTTCGTGCAAGTGAGCATGGGCGTGCTTGGTGAACCTCGGGCCAGTTTTATCATCGTTTACGGTCCGAAAAGGTCTTTACACATACGGGAAACATGTTGCGGGTCTCGTATCCTCAGGAATCTTCGGTTTTCGCTATTTGTTTTTCGAAAATCGTCTATTTTCGAGTTGGAGTTTAATTTCCTGAAAAACACAAATAGGAATGATTAAGTAGCTATAATCATCTGTTTAAGCTTAGTTTTGCCCTATTATGAGACAATTTATGCATGTTTTATAAGTAAAATTGATGGCACATCATAATACCCCACACTTAGACAATTGTTTGTTCTCAAGCAATCAGACACAGGTATACCTAAGGCAAACAACAATAAGAAAATCCTCAATCTACTTATTTATTTTTTATAAGAAAAATAAAAACTGCAAGACACGCCTACTTAACCCTTGGATTATGTAACGACCAGGGTGGCGCAGCGGATTATCATTAACAGATTTAATAACAATGATTACATTAAACTGAATTCCAACACGAATGAAATACATAAAATGTAACCAATATATCCTTCTCTTATCCAGGATCTTCTAGTCGTCAGCTTTCTCTAGTGATCTTGTATAGATACCTGACCACATGCTTAAAGTACGTTAGTATGATAATACTAATAACTTAATAACACACTTCTATTATAACCGATCACTCATATTTGTCTCATGGTACCACTTTGTCAATGGTAGATAATTGATTCATAAGCCCTTCTCCGGACTTAGAATGAATGTTCTCGTGATTTCTATTGTGAATGATCTTAACTGAATGATATTCTATTATAGTAATTCTATAACTCAATAATACTTCTATAATGTAAACCATATAATATAACTTGACAACGACTGGATAAGCATGTAATCACTCCAAAAGATTTATAATAAAAAGGGGAAGGGTCATGTACTCACCTTTATTATGGAATCAATACTTGTAGCCTAATTTCCTACGAGGACCTTGATCAAACTCATGCATCTTTCTGACTCTCTTACTTTCTATCTTTCTATATTTCCGTTTCTCTTCTGATAATTGTGCAGAGCACTTATACATTGATTATATAGATGCATGTATGTATGTTACGTGGATTCTTAATGAGTCACTATAAATGTGTAGGCGGCAACATAATCTTGGAATGGTACATTGAATCCTTCGTAATATGCGCAGGGCCGGCCTTGATAGGGGGCGAGGAGGACCCCGGCCCGGACACGTTTATTCTGAGGGCACATAATCATATGTATATGTTGTATATATATTATATATTGATTGAAACATTATATCTTTATCTAGCATAGCTCAGTGGTACCCGCATTTATTTTTGAAAGCTCTGGTCTTCGGTTCGAGTCTCTCAAGTGCTCCTATATTTTTCTTTCTCCGTGTTTTCTATTTGTAAGAGTATTAAGCAGGGAATTTAGCAACACCTAATGGTAGCCATGGTGGTCTGTTTATAATTTTGAATGCCCTTTCCAAAGTTTATTAGACAAGAGTTCGATCCTGAGGCCACGCCATCTCTTTTTTTCATTACTTTGTTTTTTTGGTGGAGTTATTATCATTGTTGACCTTTATTGTAAATTGATGCAATCATTCAAACATCTTTTATTTTCTTCTAATTTTAGTTTTTGCTGAACATTAAATACATTTTACTTACTAGATTAGTAGCATTTTACGTACATTTATTTATTTATTTATTATTATTTTTATTATATTTAATTAAAATCTAAAGTCGTAGTCACTGTTATTATTACCATTGTGTTATTTTTTCTTTTTTCTTATAACAACTAGACTTATCATGACTTAATTTTTTTGGGCTTGGTAGCATGACGGATGGCACCGAAATCAACTGAATGCCTGTCGGGGAGCGAGAGATAATCCCACTAGTTTTTTTTTTCTTAATACAAAACTCATTTAAAACATAAAAACCTAAAACTTATAAGCCTAATACCCATTTAAAACTAATAAGTCTAATGGGCACATTTTTTCCAACTCGGCCTGGGCACTTAAATCTTCAGGACCGGCCTTGAATATGCGCATGTGGTGTGTCTACGTGTAAAACTTCCACAAGAAGTTTAGAAACGTTCATTGAATCCTCAAGGTGCAATGTATATGGGATGTCCTAAGTGTAGTGAACATGTGTGAGAATGTACGTGGCTTTATAAGCTTCCATAAGAAGCTTTAATTCATATTCTTTTATAATAATAATAATAATAATAATAAACTTAATATTTAGAAGTTTAGATAATTTTCTAACTTGGTTATAAAATCTAACCCACCGTAACTATATAATCCGAATTATTATAATATTTCTATGATAACCTTGTAACCGTAATAGCGGGGTGTTACATTATGCTCAAACCTATACCTTCTCACAATATTCACTCAACACTCGGGTTCATCTTTTTGGTGAGTTTTTGGGGGTGCACACTCAATTCCAAACCAAAGTCGACACAAATCATAGGCTTGTATGCAAATCAAGTCCTCGTTTCTAAATCGAATAACTAAGGTAAATCAAGAGGGCTTTTATTAGGGTTGCAATGTAGGGGTGCTAAAACTACTAAAGTCAGACAAAGATTTGTTTTTTTAACTAAAAATATCTACAAAGGGGGACAAGTCACCAAACCGCGATAGTCCATCACGGTTAAGAGGCAGGAAGACATGAAGGCGGGCGATAGCGGAGTGCAACTTGTTCAACAACAATTTTTTAAAGGAGTTTGGTGTTTATTCCCAGATCCTTCATCATCGCTATTTCGCACTTCACAGTGTAGTCGATATTGCTTCCTTTCCTGACTCGACGCTCAACTTTGTATCGAATAGTGCCTTCCTGGATCAGCATCGTATACTCAAACTGCGAGTAGGTTGAATTCTTGCTGCACTTGCCTTCATGAGACCAATTTCCACACTTGATACATCTTACATACCGTTTGGCCCGTCTCTTTGTAGCACTTTTTGATTGTCTACAGAAGGGAGGATTCTGCTCCATCTGCTACCACAATTTTCTTTCATTAGCCGTTTTCTCAAAAATAATCTGAATCAGCTCTGGAGGCAGATGTGGCTGAGCGAAGTGGAAGCACGCGAACAAGTGTTTATCCAGCGGATGCATTTTGAGAAAGCAAGGGGGAGAGCAAGAGAGAGAGATGAGAGATCACAGAGAGAATGTAGAGAGAGAGCAGAGAGCAGGAGAGAGAGAGAGAGAGAGAGTTCAAGTTCTTTAAGGTCTCACCGGTCAAAGACCAATTTTTTTAACTTTGAAGCACTTTTATTGCTTTTGGGCTCTCATTTTGAGTCTCTCTTTTTATTTTGGGCTTTCTCATACGTTTTTTTAAGATCTCCCTCTTGGCCCCATCTTGTGTTGTTCCCTCCTGTTTTACAACGGCGCCACCTTTTCTAGCTTGCTATCGCGAAACCTTGATTATGGCAAAATACTTGAAGCTGCTCTCGTGACGCATGGTCGGGACTTATTTTATTGGGTGAAGAAAAGAAAGGCTAAGGCTCAAAATGGTGTTCTAGGGGTATGTTTTATTTTGGAGAGATTCCTAAATGCCACTATCATTTTTACCTAGTAATCGAAGTCATCTGACTCACATGGAATACGGGGTGAGTTTTCACCGAGCTCGTCGCTTGAGTCTATACTGGTTTTAAAACAAGAATATGCATAAACACATAAGTTCTAAACGTGTCGGACTAAGGTCAGATATCTCTCAAGCAAACGAAACGAGCAATAAATGATATATATATATATATATATATAAGTAAGTGTGGTGTTCGATAAGGTTCAAGAAGCTCTCACGGACAAGCAGGTAGGAAAAAAACATAGATTTTAAGCATAATTTTTGGGGTATTTTCTACTTGCCATGCAACTAATTTTTCTGCTTTTATTTTATTTTAAATGGACTTTTAGATTTTATGAAAATTGTCTTATTTCGACTATCATTTGGTGTGAACCGTTCGGTGAGATGCCTAATAGCGTCCACTCGGATGGGTCTAATAGACTTTACTAATTTGCCAAAAGTGACCGTGAATGATGCTTAGGGTATCAAGCGGCTAAAAGGGTACCCGACGATACATGAACAATAATAAATGACCCACTAGATGCAATAAAATAAGCAGCAATAATGGTCTTACCCCCACTTAAATTCTGCAAAAATTTTAAGTACAGAAATGGAAAGAGAGGCAAGAGAAACCTAATACTCCCCTGATAGTGGCAAATCCACCAGCGTGTAGTCGAAACCCACATCCATAAAAGCAAGAACGTGCAAATGGAGGCTCGATAATAATAAGTTGTCCTTAACCTGTCCTAAAATAACTAGAAAAGAAAATAAAGTAACAAAGATAAATAATAGCAAAACTACGGTCCTAGGATAGATACCAACGCACCAGCGCTGGCGGGTGAAACATGTCCATCATGCTCCATGCATGCAAAATATCAATCATACAACCACAATAATACGAAAACAAAAGAAAAAGTAAAATAGTGTATCAAATCAACAAACCATCATCAACTGTCAAGAACCACAAATAATAAACCTGAGAGTAGGAAGATCAAACCGAGCGGCTGGTGCGGGTACGTGTCTGGGACCTGAACGAGAACTGGAGCTGGAGCCGGTGCAGAAGGCCATATGTCGGGCAAAGTCGGCCCGAAATGCTATGAACTCCGCGGATAGTGTGTCGAGCCTCTCCAAGATGGTATGGAGGATGCCCCTCCGTGGCTGGCTCTGATGACCTGGCTTGGCTCCCGATGATGGTCCTGTTGGTGCTCTCCTGGCTGCTCTTCTAGCTGCTGCTGCTGAAGACTCTGCTCCACCTGTCGCTGCTGTTGTTGCCTCACTGTACTGCTCCTCAAAGGCAGCATCCTCGTCCCACAGATTTTTCTTGTTATCCACCAGCCTTAAAACCTTGTCAAATAACTCTACAACCCCGATATTCTTCATCACAATGGTGTCAAGGGGGCGGACCCTGCCTGCAACTATCAAATGGGCCAAGGCCTGGGGGTGAAGTAGCTCCAGATTGGTGGCCAGGAGGGTGATGTAAGGTCCCTCGAAAATATGGCTGGAGGCTTTGGTGCCCCAGCACCTAGTGAAGAACTCGGCCGACGCATGAGCAAGGTTGCAGTGCCTGCCCTCTATGATGTTGTAGAGATAGAAGACTTCCTGCTCGTTTATTCCCCCCGTGCTGTCTTTCCGACACCCTATGGTGCTGGCTATGACCATATGTAACCACCTGTGAAGTGGATCTGGGAAGCTAGACCTCTTGTGCTTCCTTGGATTATATGAAACCTTAGAAATCTGCCTCCAAAAATCCTATGGCTGCGGGGCTGTTTGGTAGCCTCTTAATCAGCCTCTTAACTACTCAGGTCTGAATCATTCAGCATTCAGACTGTTTGTTTCAGCATCTGAATGGAATGATTAAGTGCTGAACCATTAAGTTAATAAGAGATGCTGAATGATTCAGCTCTTAACCATTCAGAGCCTCTTAACCATTCAGACCATCTTAATGATTCAACACTTAATCAACCAAACAGCCCCTGCATGTCACAGGGCCATTCAAACAAGCTCTTAATGAATACTAGTGAATGAACCTCTCGCTTGCTATACAATCCCAATCTTACCCCAAACTCTTCCAAAGCCATCCTGTACCTGTAATATCCATATTTTCCACTTGTTGTAATTAAGATTCAGTGGTAAATAAAATCGTTAGAATTTTTATATAATTTCGTTTTATCCATTTTTTAAACGTATACGTACCTATATATAAAATATATGCATATATACCTTTTATTAATATCAACATTTACAATTTATAAAGGTTTTATTTATTATTTTTTTTATAAACATATACCAACTACTAACCACCTTCATTAACTATTTTTCACCCACTTCTAACTCTCAAACACCTTCTTTATTACCCCAACCCTCATCCTACTTATAAATACCAACCTCCACCACCTCTAATCTCTTACACCACTCTCAAATCACTTCCAAATATCCAAATTCTCTCAAAGATTCTCCAAGTCCTGAAATCCTCTAAAAAATCTCGAACTTTTGGTAATTCTCTCTTCATTTCTAATACATTCGTCTTACATTTTTCTTACTTTCTACCTTTTCCTTCTTCTTCCAACCATTTGGATGAACTTCTTGGACTTGCCTATTGTTTACCAAGGTATACATAAAGGGTAAATCACCATTTTGAAGTCCCTAGATTGGTTGTTTTTGCTTAAAGTTTTTTTCCATCTTTTATGAACTAAGTAATCTTACAAGTGAATGAAACCAAACCAAGTTCTCAAATAAATCTATGTTGGAAGGACTTGTGTTAAGGTAAATGGTGTCATAAAGGACCAAGGTTCTTTCACTAAAGAAGATTGCACCATACCTCACTTTGATACATCCCTACCTATATATCAAAGGTTTGTGGATACATCCCTACCTTCCCCTCTTGACTCACCTTGTGGATCGGAATTACTTCCACACAAGAATGAGAAAATCCCATGTCCAAGACTCATGCTTAAACTCATAAGCAAAGTAGTCAAGACATGAAATACTCTAAGTCGGATTCACATTCCTAATCTATCTTTTAAACCATCCAAATCACCTCTTTGGTGGTTTGTGCTTTGGTTTTAAACTCCTAACAACCTTGACCATCCGAATCACCTCTTTGGTGGTTTGTGCTTTGGTCCGCCATTGGCAATGCATAACATTCTTGACACTATAACTCTTTCCTCCGAAACTAAACACTCCGTTATTCCTAATAGGATAATCAGAGCCCTACCAAATCTTCCCAAGACTCTCATTCGCAAACTTATCAAACGCACCCAAAGGTGAGTTCATACTTGTCCCTTTTTTCCATTTTATCACTATTTGGGACTCAACATATATTCTATCAAAAATCACACCAAAATCACTCTATGAATCTTTTAAGCACATAAACTCAATCTATCGATCATGCTTATATGTTATGCCATACTATATGTTAATTACTAGATGTAAATGCCTTAGCATAACTCATTAACTTTGCATAACTCATTAACTTTGCAAGCCTGCCTTAACATGTATAGCGCTATAGAAGTAACACGCCGCCCATTTTGTGGGTCATTGTTAATTAATCTAATCAGCCTTTCACTTCGGTGATAGGATATGCTAGTGGTAATCTATGGTTTGAGTATGCCTTTTGTATGATTGTATGCGCATCCAGACTAGCAAACTATAAAATGAGGATTAGAGTTAAACATTCTTTATATTATGTATGTATGTAAACCAAAACTAGTATGCTCACCAATGTTTTATGTGTTGACGGATATTTTATACATGTTGAAGGGAATGCTTGATATGATGATCCAAGAACTTAATTTGGATTGGACTTAGAAACACACTATTTTAATTTTGTTGTTATGTTGTTGTAATTTCCTTTTCTATGAACAAGATGTACCCCTTTTGATTAAGTTATGAAATCAACTTATTTAAAGATCATATTGCCACAATTTAGTGTCATGATGTCCTTGAACAATCTATCACAAGTCGCGCCTTGATGTATTCCGCCATCGGTTAGGGTGTGACAGTACCAACATATGCCCATCCTAAAACTGATGCACTGCCTAGAAACTCTATCCTCCGCTGTTGTGGGCGGGGTATAGGAGAAAGAGGCTAAGAACTCCAGAGTCAGCTCGCTATAAGTATGCTTAGAAATCTGGAAGAAAAGGTGCCACTGGTGAGATAAAATGTTGTAGAACAGGTGCTCCATCCCTACAGGTCTCACAGCCTCATAATCCACTGGTCGATAATCGCCTATCTGCCTGGACTGGATGAGGAGTAAATGCATGTGGCGTTCTGCTTGTCACCGCCCTGGTTAAAGTATAACCAGGGGTGGACACCATCAGGGATGGGTCCATCGGCCTTAACCATCTGATGTGGCGGCAGCTCCAACGGTGCAGACTCGCCAAACTGCTGCGAGTGGTGAGAGTGGTGGGATCCTGATTCTTGATGGTGAGTTTATTCAACTCACGGTAGTCTATGCACATAAGGAAAGATCCACCTTTCCTTTTCGCAAACAGCACAGGCGCACCCCATGGGGAGAAACTAAACCCTTATCCAACAACTCTTGCAACTGACTTGATAGCTCTTGCATCTCTGATGGCGCTCAATGATATGGAGAACGGACAATAGGTGCAGCTCCCGGAACTAAGTCGATGCCAAATTCGACATGTCTCGGACAGGGATGTCTTCAGGAAAGACTTCGGGAAATCCCTCATGACAGGGATGTCTTCGATTTTCAATTTCATGGATTTCTTCTCAATCACGTGTTCTAGAAATGCACAATAGCCCTTACGAAGACACTTCTGGCCTTTCATGCAAGATATAATTCGTAACGTGGCTCGACTATTCTCTCCTTTGGCCGAAAGAACTTCAGCACTCGGCAAGGGAATACGAACTATCTTTTCATGGCACACGATCTCTGCATGGTTTTTCGACAACCAATCCATGCCAACTACCACATCAAAACTACCCAACTTTATCGGCAACAAATCTATACTAGACTTGTGGTCTCCCAAATTCAAGGTACATCTTTCAGTGACTTCTTCCGACTTAATAACCTTATCGTTAACCAATTCTATAGAATAGCGTGTGCCCAACCTACTAGATTCTACCACAAGGGTTTGCTTAAATTCGGTTGACACAAAACTTAAATCGTCACAAGTATCGAAAAGTACGGAAGCATAAGTATTGTTAACAAGGAACGTACTGGTAACGACATTGGATCCTCACGAGCATCACTGGCTCCAATCACAAAAGCTCTACCACGAGCCTGGTTCCTCAACTTGGGACAATCCTTCTTGAAATGATTAGCAGCACCAGATTCATAACACCCTGGCTTCCCGGCAGGGTTACCCGCAGCTCTAGCACGACAACGAGAGGTCTGATGTCCATTCTTCTTGCAGTGGTCACAACTGATGCTATCACAAGATCCCACATGATGATAGTTACGCTTGTTGCAAAGAGGGTGTGTTCCATTATACTCTCTTTGAGGCTCGGCAGCAGCATCAGCGGTTGCAACAAATGCTTTCGTGGTTTCTTGTTTCTCTTCAGACTTATTACCACCATTCTTACCTTTCCTGATATTTGACTTTTTTCTTTTCTCTCCCGAACTTTCACCTTTTTCAGCTTCTTTCTTAACCAATGCGCCCATACGCACCGCATCGTCCGTGAGGCTGTGAGCTAAGGTGACAGCACCTTGAATGGCCATGGGTTCAGCGGCAGTTACCATACTGAGAATCTTAGGGGAAAGTTCCCAAATGTACCTTTCAACCCTTTTATATTCCGGAGTGACCATATGTGGTAGCAAACGAGTCAGCTCGTGAAAACGAGTAGTGTAAGCAGTGATCTCAGCTCCGGTCATTGTCAAATTCAAAAATTCTGATTCAAGCTTCTGAAGCTAACTTCGGGGACAATACTTATCCATCAGCATTGCCTTCAAATCACCCCATGAAAGACCATAAGCAACATCTCTTCCCAGAGTCTGAACTTGCAGATTCCACCAAGTCAATGCCTCATCCTAAAAGGTGCAGGTAGCCTACTTGACCTTCTGATCCTCGGCACATCCACTGATATCCAAGACAAATTCCATCTTCTCAATCCAATGACAAACACCGATCGTTCCTTCAGACCCACAAAAATTCCATGGCTTACAAGCCATGAACGTTTTGTAGGAACATCCATGTATCGGGGTTTTGAGTTCTGTGTCATAGATAATGAGACATCATCAATAATAGTAAGTGATACAAGGCCATAGGAAGTATAGCAATTCGATACTTTACCATTATCATTATCATTAGTCCTCCGCCAGACATTTCCACCAAATCCACCACTGGAGTCTGTGCGGTTATCATCATGCTGCATAAATCACGCGGGCTAGCTCCTTGGACGTGGTTGGGAATGTGCTGTCCTCGGTATTGCGGGTGTTCCTTCGGGGCGGCATGACTTATTTCTAATACATCATATATAAAAAGAATGAGACACATATTTATCAACAATATTGTCAATCATGTACGCTCGAATAAACAACCATGATATCCATAATAACCATAACATACACAACCATACAACCATCATATGTAATGATAACTATACACAACCACACAATCATACAACAAGAACAACCAATAAACCATAACATAAACAAATAATAAAGAACAACTAGTAAACCATAATATCATCATTTCATTAACTTATTTTTGGATACATAGCTTTGTAATGGAAATACAAAATAGATGGGGCGCTAACGGCCCCAATACAAGTCATACAAATGAAACAACCCAAAAGATACTACTACTGGATATGATAGATAACAAGAACCACAAACTACAACAACAACCACTAACATACTGAGGAGGTGGGGGAAATGCAACAGCTAAAGCAGCGACATCAGCTCTCATCCTATGATCCAGCTCATCCACCCTATGTTCAAGCACAAGATTCGAGCAAACATTCATAATAACTTAATATTAAAAATACTAAATGTTTTCAACGATGACAACCATCACAAAATATTGTTTAAAACCGACCACATGTTCGTAAGTTTTGAAAACACAAAAGATGATAGTTGTGAATGAATGCCCAAATATGCCCCAAGTTCCATCCATAGCTTTAATCACCTGAAAAACATGCATAAAAACTTTGTCAACATAAATTCGGTGAGTTTACAGGTTTGAAATGGTTGAAAATGTAAAGTTTAATGAAATCCGTGAATGACCCATCAATGTCTAGCTAAGACAAGGATGATGATAAAGGATCATGAGTCAATA
Source organism: Ambrosia x helenae (assembly GCA_030844895.1). NCBI lineage: Eukaryota > Viridiplantae > Streptophyta > Magnoliopsida > Asterales > Asteraceae > Ambrosia > Ambrosia x helenae. Next base: position 40,121 of record JAUTDX010000556.1, on the reverse strand, counting down.
ACCAGACCTTGATGTGTTGTATCTCGCACATCTCACAATAAAGGCAATGTAACATTATATAAGAGATACAAGCACTTTTTTCTCATATGTATCTGGGTTAGAGCGACTAACCAAGAGTGGGGGTGTCAACCCAATAGATCTATTCAAGTGTATCATGGCTAAGTCCATAGCTAATGGTTACAGTAAGCTAATTACACGAGGGCTTAATGAGTACTCTAAACATATTGTCTCATGCATACCAGTCTGCTGGCAATTCATTCTGAAACTAGTAAACAATGCATGTCTATCGCCAAAATATAAAACAGTAAAAAGGGGTCGTGAAACTCACCTCAAGTCCGTGCGAAGTCTAGCAAGAATAAATGTCCGATGAAATAAAAGCCTGACCTACACGTCCTAAATATAAATGGACATCTTAGGTTTATTATAAGGGATCCATGGTATTCATGGTTCACCCAATCTTCTGTGGTTAGTTGGTTTACTCTTATCGGTGACCTTTATGTTTTCCAAACGTTGTTCGAAAATAGTTGTTTTATCATATGGAAAACTCTTTTCAAAAACCATGATTTCTAACATATGTTTTTAGTTATAAAGCACGTGTTATTACTCCAGACCAAATGTGTTATACTTATTTATAAATAATGTGTGACTCCATATAGTTGTATATCATTACATGCCTCTATACCTATATTTATACACACACCCGTGCACATATATCCATCTATATATATGTGTGTTTCGACACACACAAAAGCATTCATGTCCATGATGTCGACGCCCATACATACATACATACCCATATATGTATGTACTTCGGTACATGCACACACATCAATACTTATGTTCATGTAATCGTCATAAACATATATATATATATATATATATATATATATAGGGTTTGGCTAAAATAAAAACCCTCTTGAGTTGTGCAAACCCTGAAAACCCTATGTAAAAATTCTTTTTTTTTCCTGATTTTTTCAGAATAGGTTTTATATTCAATTTTATTAGTTTTGGCAAAAAAAAATCAAAAAAGCGCCGAGTAGATTATTTTGTTACACCCTGTTACATAAAACTGGATTTTATCATACGTCAGCATTGTTACATATGTAACATCTGTGTTACGTAATTTTTTAAAAAAAATCTATTCGGCGCTTTTTTGATTTTTTTGAGCCGAAAGTCATAAAATTAAGTATACAACCTACTCTAAAAAAATTAGAAAAAAACAATGTTGTTACATAGGGTTTTCACGGGTTTGCACAACTCAAGAGGGTTTTCAAAGGATACTTACCCTATATATATATATATATATATAAGGGATGGTTCAATAGAGAACTCATTTTATTGAGAGAACTCGAGAACTAAATAAAATAAATAAAATAATAGCCATTGATCTTAGTAGATGGATGGTTGAGATTGAATGAGTAAGACAACAACAAATACAAGGGATTTTAACAAAGGAAGGGTATTTTGGAGAATTAAAAAAAAAACTTATCTTCCTAATCTTTTTTCATAACTTCAAAACCCTCATAAAAAAAGAAACCACCCCTTTACCTCTCTCGACGGCGACAACCTAGGGTTTATTCCGATCAATTCAAAACAACACGATAACGAGCAAACGATCGATCATATGAATCAAATATACTGATCCATCAAGCAATCGATCATCAACACCAGGTTTCGTCTCTTAATCTTGTCGTCTCTTATTCATACTGTCTCTGTACTCGTATTAAGTCAATTTTTAGGCGTTTCGTGCTAATCAACGGTTCAATGTAGTTTCGAACGATATTGTTCGATGTACTGAAAGAGAAATAAGTTTAATGCAGTTTCAAATGATATTTTTGATTTGTCATTTGTAATGACTGTTCAAGCGTACTGAATGACTTGTATTACACAGATGTTATAGTTATACGATTGACAATATTTGCATATAATGCACATATGTAATAGTTATGTAACGTGTATAGAACATATGTAATAATAATGTGATGTATGTGTATTACATAACACATGTGTTGTATAATATGTATGTGTAGTGTATAGCACATGTGTAATGGTAATACGATGTATGTATAGTGCATAACACGTGTGATGAATAAAATTTATGTATAATGTATAGTGTATAGCACATATGTAATGTAATGTAAATGTATGTATGTTATATATTACACATGTGTAATAGCGTTGTCATGTTTGTAGTGTATAACACACATGTGTTGTAAAAAATATATAGTGTATGTCATGTATTACACACGTGTAATGGTACTGTTATGTTTGTAGTGTATAAAAACACATTGTATGGCATGTATGACACATGTGTAATATTACTGGTATATTTGTAGTGTATAACACAAGTGTGTTGTAAAATTGCAAATTGGGATATCCTGAACATATGCAGTTATAACACACGTGCGTTGTAAAATACATTGTATGTTATTTATTACGCATGTGTAATATTACTGTTATGTCTGGATTGCATAACACGTGTGTTATATCACAATTGTACGTACTGCACACGTGTAATTCACATGTAATGCACACGCGTGACATATCTGTAAGCATATTGCGTATATGCATATTTAGTTGTATGTATAAAAAAATGTAATCGTATTACACATGTGCAGGCTAACAAATGAAGGTTAAGCTGGATGGAAACAAAAAGGATGACAATAGTCATACCGACACAGATGCAGTAAACAAAACAACCAAACATGGTAAACATACTACAACACACTATACTATATTGATCCTTATAACAATACACTGCACCAAAATGTAAAATACATATATATTTTTGTTTTATTTAACATGCGCTTCATGTTCGCAGCATGCAAAAGATTGAAGGTCGTGTACAACCCAAAAAGTAGGCACGACACAGAAAAATGTAACACAAAAGTGCAAGATGATGATGACATCGGTAAGAGGCATTATATAAACGTGTTACCCTAAAAATGATTATATTTGGTTAATTGTGGTTTTTTTCCTTTTAAATATTTGTTAAATATTATGAATTAGTTTATCCGTGTATTGCGCGTACAGATGGAAGCACGAAAAATAAGTCGGCGTTAAAACATAAAAAACAACGGGCAAAAGATGTAGACACTGCTGAAACTGACATCAGTAAGAAACATATGTGTTGTGTTGTATAATAAAATGAATATACACAATGTATTTTGTTTCTTTAATGACACCACTCTTTAGAGATTTGTTAATTAAGCCTTTTTTGTCAATGTCATGGGTTTACAGATAACGAAGTCAAAGGCAGCAAACCAAAAAAACAAGCAACATCACGGCGCAAGGTGACAATAAACAAAGACTTTAAAAACTACCAACACAGGTTATACATCTTGCGTCTGATTGTATTTATTTGGTCATATCATGTATAGCACATATGTAGGCAATACATATGTGTGCAATACATAATGTACTACACATAAACATAATTTAAATGATAGTCGTTCAATTTTTTTAAATATTTTTTTTGTATACCATATGTGCAATACATGATGTATTACACACGAAAAAATATTTCAAACATATAACATTTATGAAATACATAATTACACATAAAAAAATCGTGAATGATATATGTTTGCATGGTTTTAATTTATGTATAGCACATGTGCAGTACATAAGTATTACACAAAAAAATGTTTTAGACGATAACTTTTTCTCATGTTTATTTTGCGTATTATCAGCTGTTGTCAGGAAGTTGGGATCTAGAAAATCGGGTCATACAAATATAGTTGTTTACAACACTGATGACAAATCAAAGGGTACAGTTCGTCAAAAAAGAACGCTGACTGGTTTTCGTTGCGAACACGCGCGTCTCGGCAACAACTGAGTTTAGCAGTGAAAAAGATGACAAAGAAGCAACGAGATGCTATCAAAAGCATTGGTTTTGGAAAAATTCTCACAATTCAAGTGGATGGAATACCTTTGAAACTGGGCCATTTTGTCGTTGACAGATTTGACCCGGAAAATATGGTGATTGATCTAGGAAATGTCAATATAAACACTGATAACGATACAATACACCAACTGTTGGGAATACCAAACAGTGGGATCGAGTTGGAGTCGTTTGAATACAAGAAGAATTTTGTTGGGATTGCTAAGCAATGGAAAGACATGTATCCTAGGAGTTATGTGGCGCCTTCTGAAGTAGCAGACATGATTGAAAGAAACGGCGATGATGACGGGTAATGTTCAAGATAAACTTCTTGATGTTGTTCATGAGCTCAATCGTTGAAGTTCAAGATCAAGGGAAGTGCGACCTTAACTTCATACATCATGTTAGAGACGATATAGATCTTGGAGACATAAATTGGTGTTCGTATATCATAAGCTCAATGAAGAAATGTAAAAATGCATGGAGAAGATGTGACAAGAAATCTTACTTCACTGGCACATTGACGATTCTAACGGTATGTATTGTATAACGTGTGTGTAATAACAATTAAATTTTAAAAATAATAGCTGACTTGTTAAAATTGTAATAAACATCCAGCTGTTGTATGTGGATCGAGTTAATGTACCTCCATTGAACGTGGACCGTCAAATAAGCCCAATAAGATTTTGGACACTTGACAAATTGCGGTCACGGGAAAGATTTAGATGGATGGTGGAGGTTTCGGCATGGGAGAATTGAGAGATTTGTACTTGGACGTAAAAGAAGATGAAGTTGGCAGTGAAAGGAAAGATAAAGTCACGTACAATCAACATGAATCAGGATATGATGGAAGTGACGTCAAGCTTTCAGATGACTTGTTTAAACCAAATGATTTGATGGTATGTTTTGAATCTTTTTATCATGAACATGTGTTATATAATGAATGCTAATTCAAGTTGTTATAATGCATATGTGTAATACGTTATGTATTATAATTTTAAACCAAATGATTTGACGATATGTTTTGAATCTTTTTATCATGCACACATGTTATATAATGAATGCTGGTTCAGGTTGTTATAATGCATACATGCAATATGTTATGCATTATAATGAATGAGCATATGATACGTTACAATCCACATATGTTATATACTGAATGCTGACACAGGCTGTTATAGTGCACATGTGTAGTACACACAGCCTGTTTTAATGCGCGTGTGTAACACGTTATGCTACATGATGAATGACCACATAGCTTGTTATAATGCGTACGTGTAATATAACATGTTATATAACAAACGCGCATACGACTTTAAAAAAGGTTTATATACATGTTTACATATCGGTATGTATATTTGTATTCAAATACTATACTGACATTTGATATCAACAGGGTCACGTGTCAAAGCTGGATGCGTTGTTTGATTGCATATCAAGGGACAAAAAAATCATGGAGAGGGCTTTATGTGACGCGTATTCAGCTTTTCTAGATATCAATGAAATAAAAACTTTCGTGGACAAGTACGACTCAATATACAAAGGGTCATTGGATATCAAAGTTCATGCCACTCAACACGGATGGGCTCAATTTTTTGATGAAAATATAGACGATATCGTTGCGAAAATAGACAATATGGGGAACATACAAGAGAGTGGAAAAGGGGACATCTCAGCACCAACCTTCAATCTTGGTATTAGCTCGCAAGAGTCGGATGCAGAAACTAAAAAAATGTCAGATAATATCAAGAAATGTGTTGACCACGATAAACATGACGGAGAAGGAACACATCAGTTATACGATCATCATCCAGTAAACATAAGTGAACATATGAATAACGAGGAGAATTTGGTATGGACTTATTTGATGACAGTCGCACAAGATAAAAAAGAGGCAAAACGTGTGGTTACGGGGGGAACATGTATCTGATGGTCAAGATAAAGATTTGACTGGAGAGGAAAAAAAAGGTAGCAGAAATAGAAGCAGAAAAGGATGAAGTTGAAAGACTATTCACGTAAGTACTATTACACGCATGCATTAATTTTGTTGGTACATTGATGTTGATATGCTTGTACAAACTGTTGCACATGTGCGTATAAGTATGTTGTATAATCAACCATTTTTTATGCGATTTGCATTATACAAAAAGGAAATATTTGCAACAAGTTATGGATTGGAGACAAAGGCGTTTCTGTTGACAAACTTAGTCCCGGGCAAACAACTATACACAGATACAATAGACTGTTGGGCGGCAGTGTTAAACTATCAAGAAAGATATAAAGGCCCAGATTCACCTAGAAGACTGTTTTGTTATACATCAACAATTGTGAGTACAACACACACACACCGCACATGTATTTACACACACAATTCGAAAATTTGACAAAAAACATGTTTGTTAATGATGTTAACAGTGCAACTGGATGCTCAATAGAATGGTCACGACTGACCAAAGAGTAGACAAGTTCCAAAAAAAATTGCTAATAGTGTTGGAAGGGCAAAATGACAAAATGGATCTCAAGTCGTATGATGTAGTAGTGTTTCCTGTACTGGAAAGAAGTCACTTCTACTTGTGTGTTTTGACCTTAAGAAGCCTTCATTGGAAGTGGTAGACAACATGCATAAGAAAACTAGTTGGGTGTCGATAAAGGATAACAGCAGGTTCGCGTCCAAAAGCACAACATACAAAATAGTAAGTTAAATAAAGTTGTATTACGTATATGTTATACAATTGTTTTAATTATTATACTGTGATACTGATTTTTTATTATTATCATTTTGTTTTTTTTTTGCAATTGTTGTTACAGAAGCATATATTGTGTGTTTACATGCACCGTGTTCAACACCCAATGGCAAATAAAATGCCATTTGTAAGTGCATCAAAAAGGGAGCTGAACTGGGCAACGAAAGAAAATTTTACTGATTGCGGAGTGTTTGCCATGCGTCATATGGAGATGTACAAAGGAAAAGACGAACATTTGAATGCATTTTTTAGCAGCAGATTATGCGGACTCCTTTGCAGCAGCTGCCGCCGCCTCCTTTGCAGCTTGAATCTTACGACAATTGCGCGAATCATGGCCATACACATATTTGTTGCAAGTGCGACACAACCTTGGGTTTGGGTTTCTTTTGTATCTAACTGCAGCCTTTTCACCCGGGCTGATTAGTCGCTTGTTGGTGCCACCACCTTTGTTTCTGATACCTTGAGGCGGATTAACAGTAACATCAACAACTTCAGGTTGACCAATAACATCACTTATAATAGCACTTTTCTTGTTGCATTCAGGTTCATCTGGAAACCCTTCATATATTTTGTCTCTTATTTCTTTGATTTGTGTAGAGAGTGCAGAAAGTTTGTCAGGTTTGCGTCTTAAACGGTCAGCGCATTGGACAATCAGATCTATAATTTCGTTTCTAATTACAGATTCTAGATCATTATCAGCCGAATATCTGTGTGAAACATCATAAACCTTTTTTGGAAGCATGTATCGATTCCATCACATAGACTGATATTGAACGGGTATCTTCTCAATCTGATTATATCTAAACACGCAGAAAACATGCCTACACAAATAGCCGTTGCGTGTAAAACCCATACACGTACATGACACGGTCTGATCACACACATTGAGAGTAACCTACACACCAGTAAAAACAAACATAACATGTCATTAGTTAGGAAACAAATATTTAACAAAATGATGAAACAATGTTGTAAATACATGTTGATATAAAATGACCGCACATACAGTTTGATATTATGCATATGCGTGTTACACGATGTTGTGTAATATATGACTTTAAGGTAATTATCATGTAAATGAAAACAAAAAAAAAACTGTGTAAGATGGTGCAGTATAATGCATACGTGTATAGAATGACAAACATAGAGTATTACCTCATATGCATTGACAAGTTTGTAAAGCTTGTTAGTGTGGGCAACGTTGTAAACCTTTACCACATCGTGTTCTTCGCGATTAACTATATAACATTTTGACATACTTCAATAAATCTCCTTTTGCACTTCTAAATATATTTTACGCGTATATAGTTCAAATGCGTGTCTTTCTATAGGAACCTTTTGAGGCATTGACGGTGTTGTTGTGTTACTCTCAAACTCAGCAGTACGTTGCTTTTGACGTCGTCCATCAATTGTTGTGTCAAAGCACATCAAGAAGTGCTCTAAAGTGTTGGTTCCACTAGAATGTACTTTAAACAACGCATTAGAACTCTCGCACCTTGATGTTGTTTTCATTAAACAACACGTGGGTATGTCTCTGAAGTAGCAAGGGACCCATTGTGTACGAATATTATACATCTCATTCAACCAGCTATTGTCACTCAGATGCAAGTTGCTCATAAGAAGACACCATCTTTCTTCAAACTCAAATGGTGTAATAAACAAATTCCAGACCAGTTTGTGGATCGATTTACGTAAATCTTCGGGATCTACCAATTCACATGATATATGGCAAGTATATTTGTAAATGTTAGAAAAAAAAATATAATAAAACAAAAAGAGATGCGTATGTAATTGCACATATATATATATATAAACGCTTCTAATACGGACAAATAATAATAATAATAATAATAATAATAATAATAAAAGAATAAGGGAACTTAACAAACCTTCTTAGGTGTAACACCCCAACCGATGGCGGAATCATCGAGTGTCACGTAGTGACGATTGTTCAATAGCACATGGACTAAAATGTAAATAATAATAGCAACCAACTTCCATTATTCGAAAAGAAATACAAATAGTCTCAAAAGAAATTCAAAACATAGTAAATAAATGTTCAAATTTTATTAAAGCACTAGGTCCGAAACCTAAGCGTGTAAAGCAAAACTTGATCAAACTGCACCTGAAACATGTACAAAATATTTTGTCAACACATATAATGTATTGGTGAGTACATCCATTTGATACATATAGTATAAAAACGTTTCGCAATTCATGTGTTGTAGCCTCTAGTTTGGTAGAATATGGGATGTCGGACACTTGTCGGGGGTTTCACCTATATTAACCATTGGGTTAGGACATAAACGGGAAACCCCATATTTGAAATTTATGTTGATGTTTTGCGTAATGTTTGAGAAAAGGTACTTATTATTGACATCTTAATAAAATGACCTTTTCTAATTAAATATGGTTTGTGTTAATCATGACTTTGATATGCTTTCGAGCGTTGTGCTACGTGTTTTCACCATTGGTGTAGTGTGACAGTAGCACAAAGAGACGAATCTGTATTAAAACTTTATAAAGAATCAAAAACCATAAAAATAAAAATTAGTAAAAGTGGATTGTCCGTTTATTAGATGCTGGATTGATGGAACTGATATCCGTTTTTGATTGATGACACAATAGAGGATGAACAATAAAAAAACTAGTAATAAAATCAGAAACATCACAAAATCAATCATATATAAATTGATAAAATCAATAAGAACACTTATGATAGAAAAAAAAACCTAATCTTGATTAAACCATATAAGAACCGATGATGAAGATGACAAAAATCAAAATAGAGAAAAGTATTATAATGAGTAAAATGAGATAGCATTACGTAAAGATTGATCGAGGTGAAGTTATCCGCCGATGATGATGACAAATCAGCCGAGGATGATGATGAAAGGAGAGGTTCTCGTAGGTGGAAGATGAGTCAGGGTTTGTGATTTGGCAGAAAGAACCACAGAGAGATTGATGGAGACGATGAGGTTTTAGGAAGTAAGAAAAATGAACCAGTTAAGGAAATTTTAGGAATTTAGTAAATACAAAGAATGAGTGGGTCAAGTAAGCATCCAATATCCGAAAAAAGGTATCGGATATCCATATTAAAAACTCACCATGGAGTGCAAAATATTGGGGGGGGGGGGGGGTCACCATTGAGTGCCATCTGTCACCAAGGTCATTTTGTTCATTAGAGGTTATAGATATAGATTTGTTTGAACTGTAACTGGATCACTGGTTTGGGACATTATTCGTCTTGTGTTTTTAATCACGCTTTCGCACTTGGTTAATTAAATAATTGTTATTTACTTGTAGATCTATAAAATGTGATTTTATAATTTATACTTGATCTATAAGTAAGATTTTATAAAGATAAAATGGATACTAGGATTCCCAACAACCGCCACGACTGCCATAACTACCCTAGGCATCTTAACGATCTTCACCCTCCTCCGTAATCTTCTCTCTCTAAAACTTTTCACTCTTTACTTCATTTTAACTCTCTCTCACTAAACTCTCTCCAATGACCTCACCATCGAACCCATAGCCAAACTCAGCGTTCCTATCTTCAGAAGATCCGTCCTCCCCAGCAAGGATAAGAGAGGTAAGATGAGACCATTAACGGATCTCGATGAATCGTCTTCTCCAGCGGTGATGGGTGGTGGTTTTTTCATGACTATGGTCGCGGATGCCACGTCCAGATAGTGGTGTTATGGTAGTGGTTGACTACCTGACTTGTGAAGGATTTAAAAAAACCCTCAAAACATGGATCACTTAAATAGTGACACGTAGACCAATCTGGTACAAGAACTGTGGCACCGACCATTCAAATGAAGAGTATATATAAGTAATCCTTCATATTATAATAAAGGATTCCAATTAAAGCCAAAAATTTCTCTATAATCTCTAATAATATTATTAATATTAATATATAATATCTAATAATATAGTAATCTTATTCTTTTACCATTATTATTATTATCATCATCATTATCTTTATTTAAACTAGCTTATACCCCGGGAGCGTCCCGGGGTTGACCAACCTAAGTAAGGTGAATAAAATTAGAAGTATCTAAACTATAAAAATGGCATCTATGTATCAACTTACATTAGATACTTTTTTACAAAGAAAATACCAAAAGATCCATTTCACCTTACCCCATCAACACCTAAAATAGAATATTAAGATCCCAAGCACTCAAGTGGACAGAGATTGTTTAGCTCCCATTCTTCTCTTTCTGAGCCGCTCGGCTATGATGAAGGCGAGCTCTAAAGACTGGGGTGCATTAAGCCGAGGGTCACAATGGGTGTGGTAACTCAAAGGTCACAGTTCTAGAACCACCAATACATGCAGTCACGTTTTGACCCGTCATTTCAAGATGAACTCCTCCCAGATGACTTTCTTCTTGCTCGTGCACATCAAAGAATGCTCTCACTTCCGCCTATTATAATAACTCATTATTATATTTCACACAAATGAAATAAGTTACCTAATAACATCAAACGGGCGAGTTTTGAGTGAAGTTGAATAAATGATATCGCTATATGATATCGTTGTACGCCACATAAATACATATATGTATATGTGTGTGATTGTATCTATATGTATATACAAGGTATGCAAACTAAAAACATTTTGACATGTAGAAAGTTCAAATCACATATTGAAATTTAGTCTTTAATTAAATACCAAACCGTAGTGTCATTACCTTGATGTTTATTCTATTCCATAATAAGTTTTACCATTAAAACAATCGTACCTAATTCATTACAGAACTACACAAATCAACCAAATATATATAATTCCATCCAGATCTTATCTAAACTACATCCAAATTCATTCAACAGACAATTAAACAAATTAACAGTAAATTAACCTAACAAAGTCACACAAAACCTCATCCTATGTTTTCAATTAACTTAATTAACCAGAAACACTTACATTTACACGAATAACGAAGAACAAACAGGTCTTTGACTAAACTTTCAGTCAACAAAATCCTGAAAATAATCAACAAAATTCATAGAACAAAATCACAAACTATCTTTAATTAAATCGTGTTCATAATAATAATAATAATAATAATAATAATAATAATAATAATAATAATAATAATAATAATAATAATAATAATAATAATAATAATAATAATAATAATAATAATAATAATAATAATAATAATAATAATAAGAGGTTACAGGAGAAAGGGGCGAAGGGGGTGTTGGTGGTGGAGTCGGTGGCGTCTGGTGGCGGCTGTTCTTCCTTCGTAAAAATAATATGTATTCTTCGAAAATAATGTCTCCAAAACCTCTTCCTTTGCGGCTGATTGTTCTCTGTAATAATGTGTCTCCTCCAAGAAAAAGTAATATTCCTCCCCGATTAATAATAATGTGCCGTCTCCTCTCTAGTGGCTTCCTCTGGTAGGTTTTTCTTTCCTTTTTTTTTTATTTGGAAGAAGAAGATATATCAGAGAGTCAAGGGGAGGCTGTGTTTTCTTATGTTTAGTTTAGGGTTTAGGTTTTCATTGATTTTTAATTGTTTTAATACCACTTACCACATGAGATGACACATGGCACATTCAAGGAGGAGAATGCCTCATTGAGTGCCATGTCATTAAAATTGCTTTGGTTTATTATATGTATAGATAAAAATTTCAAAAAATGCCACCAAATTTTCTCTTCTAATTTTAATATATTATCGTTATCTTTATTATTAATTACTAATATCAAATCATAATTTTATTGTTTCTCTCTTCTTTTAAATAATAATATTAAATCATAATTTTTTCACATGTCACTTATTTATTTAAAATGTATTTTCTCAACTATTTCTTTTATTCTATTAAATAATAATATTAAAACATAATATTTACACATGTCTCTTATTTATTTAAAAATGTATTTTCTCAACTATTTCTTTTATTCTCTGTTTATTAATAATCATATAATATGTGTTGATCCAACCTCCTGTAAAGTAAAATGTTACAGTAAGTAAACAGTAAATCAAATTTTATTTGTAAACATATATCTTAACGGTTATATGTGTTAACTAATCATATTATATTTATTCAATCCATGTAATACACATGTTTATACAACCCAAAGCCGATGTATTACACAGTTTTTAAATATATAACTTTTATATTACTATTGTGAAAAGTGACAAAAACATGCGAAGTGTGCGAAGTCACGTTACATACATAATTACGTACCATAGACAGAATCATTACTACTTCATACCAAAGTTACGTACCACATACATAAATCATTACAGTTCCATTATATACATAATCATTATAGTTTCATTACCAAAATCACCTACCATAAACATAATCATTCAAAACTTTACATAACAATTTTTATACCCTAAAAACGTAACATACAAAATTACGTACCATAGACAGAATCACTACTAGTTCATAACTAAAATCACGTACAAAAAATACGTACCATAGACAAAATCACTACTAGTACATGATAAATTACGTAATGATAATTACGTAATGTTTCTGTATGTTCATGAAAGCATTACGTAATTATCATGCACTTCATACATGATAATTACGTAATGATAATTATGTAATTGAAGGGTAGGGTACTAATTTCTACCGCTCCGGCGCACCCTACCCACAACATGGATCTCCGCCTACATCAACAAGAAGAATAGGAAAGTACCACAAAGGCGCGCCAGCATCCTAGCGCGGAAACACCACCCCACTGCGCTTGGATACATCTCCCCTGGAGCCCCACTTGCTGCTTTCCCTCAGGTGTCAGACGTCAACAGGCCGCCTAACACCTCCTGACACTAGAAGAAAAGGAGTGCTTCCTGCAGACTGCCACATCGTGCCACTTGTACCAATAACAAGGCGCCGCCCCAGCCAGCCGATTACATCACGCCACGTGGACCAATCAGGAGGCGCTCTCTTCAACTTGGATCACTTTATCTAACTGAAGATTGGGATCCAACCAGGTGGGCTTCTGGATAACGAGCCCATAACTTGGGCCCAAGCCCAGTATCGCCCAAAACGGGCCGAGTAGCTTCGGGCCTACACATCTCCTATATAAGGAGGGCTAAAACTCCATTTTTAGAGAGAGTGAATCAACGAATCACAGAATACACACTTGTCTCATTACTTGTATCTCATATCAATAAAGTCAATATCTTCTTAGTGGACGTAGGTCACTTTAGACCGAACCACTTTATTTCCGTGTGTCGTTACTTCTATTATTGTCTGTTAGTTAAACCCAGATCCACCATCGTTGTGAGCGAAGGATTATACCTTGTAGCGAACGAGTCACCACACATCTCTTTACCACACTAATACTCGTTGTTTCTTCAGTAATGTTTTTGTATGTTCATGAAAGCATTACGTAATTATATGTACTTCGAACACTTCGCACGTTTTCATTACTTTGTATTTGAACCGACCCCATTAAACCTATATAATAGAGTTAACAATATAGTTATGTCGTTCTATCATTAAAAACAAACCAGCTAAACCCTAAAAATTTCACTTGGTTATCTTTATATTATATTCATGATGACTAGTCAGAGCATTCGCATTAGCATCTCTGTACTCATCTCTATAATTAAACTGAAAAAACACTACAATTTTTCTCTTATTTTGAATTAAATTATATTTTTTATACTTTTATTATTATCTTTTATCTCTCAGACACTTCTAACCACTTTAAAAAATGAGAAAATCGCATGGTTGGTCCCTGTGCTTTCCAAATTTTGCACTCTTGCTCCTAGTGGTTCACTAATTACAAGATTGATATCTAGGTTTAACAAAAGTGCACTCGATTGATCCCCATAACTAACGACAGTTAACTTTTTTGGTTAAGTCCACCCACATGAGGGTATTATAGTCTTTTTATATCTGAACCTACTATAAAACCCCACCCTTCTTCTTCATTAAACCATCACCCCTGCACCTCCACCTTCTTCTTCCTTAAACCACCACCATCTCCCCAAACCACAACCACCCTTCTTCTTCCTCTGCCACAACCATCACCAAAACCGGAACTGCAACTCCACCATCATCTGCACCTTCAACCGCCTCCCCCACCCGACCACCATCTGCACTTACAACAACCACCGCTACTACCTTCCCAACCTACAACCATCACCTGGTGACCACACCACTGCAGCCATCCAACAATTAGTCGAGAAATCAAGGGCCGCCACCACCGGTGGTTTCCGGTTACAACTACCATAACCCACCATCCTCAAACCCACCTAGATCCGGTTACAACCACCATAACCCACCACCGCCACCTGAAACCCCTAATTAAACCCACCTAGATCCATACTACACCTTCCTCAAACCCCTGACCAAACCCACCTGAAACCCCTAATTAAACCCACCTGTCGCCACCTGAACCCCTAATTAAACCCACCTAGATCCATACTACACCATCCTCAAACCCCTGACCAAACCCACCTGAAACCCCTAATTAAACCCACCTACCGCCACCTGAAACCCCTAATTAAACCCACCTAGATCCATACTGCACCATCCTCAAACCCCTAACCAAACCCGCCTGAAACCCCTAATTAAACCCACATACCGCCACCTGAAACCCACGGGAGTGGTGGTGAGATGCTAGATAGAGTGAGAAAGAAGTAGATTTGGATGCTTCTTTGGTTTAATTCTGATATATGTATCTTACACATATAGAATATATGGTGGTTTGCATTCACGAAAGGTGCCTCTATGTATTGAAATGGTTTGGGTGGCAGTGGTGGTGGGGTGGTGGTGTTAGGGAAGAAGAAAGGTGGGCTGGTGGGAAAGTGGTGGGGTAGTTATTATAATGTTTTTTTTAATTATAAGGGCAAAATAGACATTTCGTATGTATTTAACAGAGTATTTTAACGACCGTTAGGGGCAAAGACCAATAGGGTAACGAAATTAATATATTTGGATCATGTTGGTAATAAGTTTACAACCCTCGGGACCAATCTTGTAATTAGTAAACCACTAGGAGCAAGAGTGCAAAATTTGGAAAGCACATGGACCAACCATGCGATTCTCTCTTAAAAAATTATAGAGGTCATTCTCCTTCAAATTTACTCGTGTGTATTAGTATTGTTATCGTCAGTAAAAAAAATAATTAAGTAAAACACTCACAAGGGAGCTTCTGCAACAATCAAGCGTGTCATCACCCAGATCGTATATATTCCATTGCTGTCCACTCTCTTTTAACGTTTTTCATGCGATCGTCATTATCTCTTCTCTCTCAACGTAAAACCCTAACCTCACCTAACCCTACGCTATTCATCATATTATTCTCTTTCAACCATCCGATCAATAATATCCATTTTCCTCATCTCCTAACGTCATTTCCACTCCATTTCATGAATTTGGTGAGCGAATTTCGTGTTTATTGTTTTTTAAATCCTTTATTTATTATAATTAGGTTTTTCTTTGTTATGTTGTCGTTGTTGTTGTTTATATTATTATATGTGAATGCGAGTGGTTAATTAGACGCCTGTGTGTGTAAGCTGTAAGATGAATCTGTATTGATGTTCAAATGATTGATTGAATGTGTAATTTGCGAGATTGATTGTTTGTGTGTGCATTCGGTCGGGAAGTTGACCTAAGTCAACGGTCCTGTTGTAGGTGTAAAGCCTGTTTATTGACTTTTTTGACCTAGCTAAGTTACTTTGTAGATTAATGTTTACTTGATTTGGTAGTGTTTGATTCGTTGTTTTTTATTTGAATGCGAGTGATTGACGTAGATATAGTTGGAGAATTTAGGATGCAGGAGGTGTTGTAAACAATAAGCTGAATCAGTGTTGATTTTCAGATGATTGATTGAACGTGTAATTTGTGAGATTGTGTGTGCATTCGTATACAGGAAGTTGACTTGAGTCAACGGTCCTGTTTTTAGGTGTAAAGCAAGTTCTTGCCTTTTGTGATTTGGTAGTATTTGATTCATTGTTTCTGATTTGAAATTGATCCGTCGATTTGAAGTTTGTGATTTTCAATCTACTTGGGGTGAAATTTTCTGTGTCTGACGAGTGACGACAAGACTGATGGCATGTACTTGTGAGAGTCTGAATTGAGCTAGTTGCAGATTGTAAGCAGACTTATTACTTATGACATTCTGTCACCTTTAATTTTATTGAGGTTAATTTTAGTTAAAAATTATAACATGGTGTGGTTAATGAATTTGCACCTTAGGGGAATTTTGAAATCTATTTTATGTATATTTTGGATGAACCAGTGCTATAGGCTGTTTCTATATTTCTGAATATATATCCCTGTTTTCTGTGTAAATAGTGATGGATGTGCTATTTCGAAAGGAAAAATCACTTGGTAGTTATGGTACTAAAGAAATGAATGTGAGGCAAGTCTCAACCAGTGTTCTTGGAATTAAAAGAGAGAGAAAGATTCACCAGCTTATGAGTTGTCAACGGTCATCAATGAAAAGGAAAAAATCTTCCATCCAGAAAGAAATGTTCAGTAATTACAGTAGTTCCCAGGAAATGCGTTTTTCGAGTGATTCTGAAGATGAAAAGGCAAATGTTCGAATCAGGAAGAACACATCAACACCAAAAACAAAAAGTATAACAAAGACAGAAACAACTCATGGAAACAAATGTTTATATGGGAAATCCAAGTGCTCCTTAAGTGTTAAAACTGATGTCAGTGACTCTGATGAGGATTATAATGAGGAAGAAGAAGATGATGATGAGTACACTCTGTATCCACCATGTAAAAGATCCAAAGCTTCAAAACATAGAGGAAGACCTGCTAAAGATTGCAGTGCTTCAAATGAGAAACACAACCCCAAGTACAAAGGTGATTCAAGCAAGAAAGAACCGTCAAACAAAAAACAATGTGCAGCAACCAGCCATTTGGAAGATAAGCAGGAAGAAGAGGAACTCAAAGACAGCAATAACAGTAGCCCATGTAATGTCCGGATATCAAGAAGCCACCGTCCTGTTTCTAATACAAAGAAAGTTATTGAAAACAATATGTTCTATTATTTAGATTGGATTGATGAATATGATGAAGAAAACGGATATGCTAGTGCATATGGTGTAGATGAAGAAGATGTTGGAAAAGTAATTTCCACATCAATGGAGCAACATGAGTTGAATAATGTTGAGACAAAAGGAAGTATGAAAGGCTGGAAAGTGGAAAAGCATGTTGGCTTCATAAAAGAGCAAAAACAAATGTCTTTGATGAAATCTTACCCTAATAAAAGTAGTAGTTCAAATGATACGATAATGGAAACAAGAAACAAAGACACAAAATATTGTAGTTCTGCTTCATCAGGTGGCCCTACAAGTACGCGTATCAACATCAAGGTATAGGCTTGTTCTTTTACGGTAAAAGTTTTACCCTCGTACATGTTTATTTGCTGGTTTTTTCCCTTATATTCTCTAATGTAATCTACCAGGATCAGAAAAATGGAAAAGAGCAACCCAAGTGTCATCAATGTAAGAGAAATGATAGAAAGACCGTTGTTCCCTGTACCAAATGTGATGAAATGTTATACTGTATCCAGTGCATCAGACAATGGTAACGCTTCTAACATTTCCAGTTTTTTTTGGCTCTAATGTGACATGATGCTGATTTGCTCATAAATGGATTCTATTTCTTGACAGGTATCCTCAATTATCAGAAGAAGAAGTTGCAGATTTATGTCCTTATTGCCGTGGAAATTGCAATTGCAACTTGTGCTTGCACTCAAATTTTAAGGTTTGTTATGCTTTCGGAAAACATGAAATCATACAATAACATGTTATAAGTTATAACCATTTTATTTTGATACTCTTTAAACACCAGATGTCAAGCGTAGATCTCACTGATGCTGAGAAGTTGCAGCATCTTCTTTATATTATTAACTTGACCCTGCCATTTCTAAAACAAATTCGTGATGAACAAAACAAGGAGATAGAGGTTGAAGCGTGTGTTCATGGTAATCATTCAAATAAATGTTAATAATTTTACCTTTTTCCATTAAAATAACAAATTGAGTGAAGTGAATGTGTTCCTTTGTATTCAGGGGTATTAGAGTCTTCTATTACGGTAGGTCAGGGTAGCTATCACACTGATGAACGTGTCTTCTGGTAATTTTCTTGTTAGTTTCTTTTTATCATGAATGAGTCTATTCTTTTCAACTACCATAATTATGTGCCTTTTGTTTTCGTGGAGCAGCAACTATTGTTCAACATCAATCATTGATCTTCATCGAAGTTGTCCAAAATGCTCATACGAGCTATGTCTTGGTTGCTGTCGTGAAATAAGGAATAACGGTCTTTGTGGTCAAAGAAAAGTTGATTTCAGGTATTTCGATAGAGGTTTTGATTATATTCATGGGGGTGACCCTGACATTCAACAAGATTCTTTTCATGAAAATAGTCCCAAAAGGCCATGTGATTCTGTTGTTGAATGGGTAGCTAACGACGATGGGAGTTTGTTTTGTGCTCCAAAAGATATGGGTGGATGTGGTGGTTGTTTATTGGAGCTCAAGCGTCTATTACGGGAGGACTGGATTTCAGGTCTGGAAGAAAAAGCTGAGGGTATATTGAATAAATACCAAATTGATGAATCAAACATTATTACAAATTCTTTTACAACTGTTGGTGAGACGCATCTACAAGCAGCGAACAGAGAAGACTCAGATGATAACTACTTATACTGTCCTAATTCTAGTGAAGTGGAGCTCCTTCGATTTAGACAGCATTGGGCTAAAGGCGAACCAGTAATTGTTAAGAAGGTTCTAGAACAGACACCTGGTTTAAGCTGGGAGCCCACAGTTATGTGGCGTGCATTATGTGAACATGTAGATCCAAATGTCAGTTCAAAGATGTCACAAGTGAAGGCTATAGATTGCTTGGCTGGTTGTGAGGTAATTCTGGCTTTTCTTATGAGTAGTTATTGCAGCCAGTCGTTACTTTTATTATTATTCTTCGTTAGATAGTGACTATCTATGTTTAATATTTGATTAGAGGTGCAAATTTCACCTCATTTAGTTATGAATGGGTCAATTTGGACCATTTTTTAATTCTAGGCAGTTTAAATAGTAATTTGGGATATTGATATTCTTTAACGTTTGTTATTTTGTACTTTATTGCAGAGTTGCTTTTCTGAGCTCCACTTTATTGTAATGTGTAGGTTGAAATTAGTACTCGGAAATTTTTTAGAGGTTATACAGAAGGAAGGCAGTATTTGAATTCATGGCCTGAGATGCTGAAGCTGAAGGATTGGCCACCATCTGATAAGTTTGAGGATCTTCTTCCCGTCATTGTGATGAATTTATCAGTGCATTGCCTTTACAACTGTATACTGATCCAAGATCAGGGTTTCTCAATCTTGCTGTCAAGTTACCACCAACTGTCCTTAAACCTGATTTGGGCCCAAAGACATATATTGCCTATGGAATGGCTGAAGAACTTGGAAGAGGGGATTCTGTTACTATGCTTCATTGTGATATGTCAGATGCTGTATGATATTTTATATTTACGTTTTGATACCTAAATGCAAAACTTGATTTAAGTTGCCCTTTACATGCATAAGTTGTGTTCTATTGGTGCAGGTGAACATATTGACACACACAGCTGAGGTGTCAGTAAGCGATAATCAGAAGTGGGCAATTCAACAGTTAAAGAAAAGACATAGAGCTCAGGATAAAAGAGAAAAATATGGAAAACTTTTTGAATGTATTGCTGGTTCTTGGGGAAAGAAAGATGAGCATAGTCTAATTGAGGAAGAAGATTTTAATCATGTTAACAAAGAAATTAACAAATGGGATCAATCAAGTGGTGTTTCATTGGATGAACATAATGCATGTAGTTTGCATGATGTTGCTACACAAGAAGATGCTGAAGAAACGGGTAGTGCTCTTTGGGATATTTTCAGAAGAGAAGACGTACCAAAGTTACAGGAATATTTATTAAGGCACTCAAAAGAATTTCGATATACATATTGTTGTCCTGTTGAGAAGGTATATCCAAGTTTGCTAGTTTTGGTTTTCTAGACTTATCATTTGTGCTATTTTGGATTAACTGTTGAGGCTTGAGTTGTTTTTTTGAAGGTTTATCATCCAATTCATGATCAAACATTTTACTTGACGCTGGAACATAAAAAGAGGTTAAAAGAGTTATATGGTTAGTGTTTGTCAATTCAGCTTCTGTGATTTGTATCCATAAACTGTAACTGATGAAATAATTGTGTATATTTTAGGTATAGAACCCTGGACGTTTGAACAAAGGCTGGGAGACGCAGTTTTTATACCTGCTGGATGTCCACACCAAGTGAGAAATCTGAAGGTACATTTCCTCATTTTAATTTTCTGCATCTCTCTCTATATATATATACACACACACACACACACACACACACTGTATATATCATACACACACATTAGTTTGTGTGATTAGTTGCCAAATGATACATGGCTTCATGCTGAATCAGCTGAAAGTGAACGCTTTTTTGCATAAGGGGTCTAGCTCAATCATGATATTACATGCCCCACACGAATTTCTGGATATGTAGAAACAAGAAATATGATGTTAAGATCATGTGACACATAGACTTGGGGCTCCTATGCTTTAAAAGGAAATATGCGAAGAACACTAATTCTTTTTTGGTACTACGTCGCGTAGGGTGTACATCTCTTTCTTGGAGTTGAACATATTAGCCCGTTATCGGCTTCATTGCCATTATTTTCCCCGAGTCTTCCCTAGTCATCTTCTTGAAAGTTGACATCTGTGTGCTCTTGCTGGTGACTGGTTGGACAAATTAATTGTTGTCTCCGCAGCTGTTAACATGGCCAAATCATTGAGGTCGTCTTGATGCCCAACTTTCATTGAATGTTGTTATTTACAATGAAGCAACCACTTGAGCCCCATCGGTTTGCATATCTCTGCTGTCTTTGTGATTTCAAAACCCTCTGAACTTCTGTACAAGGTGCATCATTTTTTGTTTTTTTTTTTTTTTGTTTTTGTTTTTTAGAGTGGTCATAATTTCTGATTCAGAGTCTGTTTTAATCAACTTACAAGTATCTATGACCATGGTATGCACAATTATGCTGACACCTGGTTGTTTAAGGTTGTGCAACCATGTTGGTTGGATAAGTTGGACTCTGATATATGCTATTAGTGATTAGGAAGTTCAGCATGATACCATTGGGATTCATTTTATCGGTAAAAATATAGATTGGAATTTACTTCTTGGGGAGTAATACCCTTCATGAAAGCTTCTGGCTTTCTCATGATGCAAGCATTGGCGTAGCTCTTAAGGGGCGGCCGACCCCCCCGAATTTTCGCTCATAAGTTCCGATTATATAAATTTGTTGGTATATACGGTTTCGACCCCCTAAAATTGGTTTTCGACCCCCCAAAACTAGTGGTTTCGACCCCCGAATTTTCGCTCATAAGTTCCGATTATATAAATTTGTGAAATCTATTGTCTAGTCTGCACCCACATTGATTTTCAACGGCCACTCTACCATTCACAGAAACTAGTAAAGGAAAGTTAAAGAAGTTAAATCATTTTATAAGGTTGCAGTTAGATCTACTATGCTATACAAGTCATAATGTTGGCCATTAAAAAGACACAAGAATGTAACATGGAGGTAGTGAATATGTGGGCACAAGAGGATAGTTAAGAAATGAGGTTTTTTGAAGGAAATGTTTGGAGGGTACAATAGTGTATTGGATAAAGGGATGAGTAGATAAACTGACTTAGGATGAGTGCATAAGGCATGATTTGCAAGAGTTGCACCTCTCTCCAAAGATTTTGTGGAGCCGTAAGATTGACGCTAAGGACTTCTATGGGAGGGTACAATAGTGTATTGATTGTCTTAGGGGGGAAGAGGGGGGGGGGGGGTAGATTTCCTTACATTTTAGGGGGACCTTGTAGGTTATTGTCTTTCAATATTAATGCCTATATGTTTATGATGTTTCAGCCCTGTTTGTTTTGAAGCCAATGTCTCTTTGGAAACAACCTTCCTTTCCCAAAGGAGGAAATCTTAGTTAACATAGACCCCTCTTGCAAGAACGGACTAACAGGGTCAGCTACCCAGCCAATCTTCATAATTAAATACCGTTACTGTATAGGTAGAGCTCGTTGTGAAAGACCTATTACTGGAAAAGTTTGCCTACACCCCTTCCTCCCCATACCCTATCATTAGCTTTGCTATTTGTGGGATTACTCGGTATCGTTGTTGTACGATGAGTAACAAACTTGACACACTAGGGTTTTGATTCGAACCACTTTGCTTTAAAGTTCCGTGCCATAGTTGCGTCCTTTATCATGATGGATAAATTACCCTTTGGTGCTTTAAAGGTTACGGAATTTCAAGTAGACTGGTAGGGTAATTATCATCAATTGTAGCCTTGAGGTAAGAAGCATGTGGAAGAAGAGATGTGTTTTAAAAGCGGGTATGAGGCACAACATGGTAATGAGTAGGTTGTATTCGTAAAAGTTGGGAATGCTTGTGATGTCTTGCTAGGAGTCTGACACTTTTTGCATTTTTCTTCTTGGTGACACTTCGTCGAATCATGTTTGGTTTCTCATCTTTTCTATGTTGAAAAAGTTATTTCACGGGGACTAGGGGATATCAAGTTTCTATCATCTTTCAAGAATTATGAGATGTTTCTTTTTGCTTCGAGTAAAGGTTTTTTTCGACATTGACAAAGACTCATTGAAAACCTGGCTAATATTCTTCAATGTCAAACGACTGCATTCCGTTTACGTACTTGGATAAACCGGCGGTTCCATATGAACCACATCAAGAATTCTGGTTGTGGAGGAGTTTGAATCTAAACTTCCTGTTTGGAAATCAATTATTTTATCATTCGTATGAAAAATCACATTCCGTAAGGCATTTGTAGGTGGTCTCCCATGGTACTATTTATTTAGAGTCCCATCCCACACCGTCGAAGAATTGGATCGAATTCATAGTAGATTCTTATGGAGAGGTAACAGTACGGCCATTAAAATATGTTGGGTGTCATGGGATCTAGGTTTTAAAAAAGAACGCTTGAGGCGCAACCCTATTCGCCTCGGTTTACAAAATGCGTGTTTACAAGAAGCAGATAAGGCGCACTTTTTGGCAAAACATTGACCCAGGGGCACAAACCTCGTGTTTTTTCCATATTTTTGTACAAGTTTTTAAGAGGGTGTTTGGGATTGAGTTTGAAAATGGTTGCCTTGACTTTTTCAAAAACCTAATAAGTCGATATGCCATTTACAAAAACCTAGTTTTTTGATGGCTTACTAACTTATTGGTAAGCCCATAAGTCATTTCCAAACTCAATCCCAAACACCCTCTTAAGTGTATGTAATTTCAATTTTTAAACATATGAAAAGCTTATTTATGTGTGAATATTGTATTGAATAATTGATGCTAGAAACATATAGGTAACAAATATACAAGTTAAATAATTATTTGCACTTGGTGGTTCGTGTCTCGCTTTTTAAAACCATGCATGGGATAAAGTAATGGCCTAAAAAGAATTGTGTGGACTAGGGGCTGTTAGCCTGGTAGACTTAAAACAACAGAAACTCCTGTTTTACTTGTCAAATGTTAGTTACAACACCGATGAATCAAGTCTGTGGATCCAAACTATAAATGCCATTAACAGCTATAGAACATGTAAAGAAATTCTTGGCAAGCTAAGTATTGTTTGCACTTGGAAAAACACTCTAGAAAATTGATACCAATATGACGAATTTCTCAATCGATCTCTTTAAGTACATAAAGGCGAAAGTAGGATGTAGAAATCCAGTTTCGTTTTGGCTATAGATAGATGGGCTGACCAAGTTTTTTGTGAAGACCTCTAACGTGTGCGATACTATACATATTTTTCAATGGATTTTAACAAACGTTTCTGCTTTAATATTTATAAAAGTAGTTTAGACCTTAATATTATAAACACACAATAGGGCAAGTGTACCCTGTCATATATGTAGTAATGTACAGATAAGAACCAGATATCGATCCATGGACGCGCGCGGAGCAATGGTACTAAAACTCTATCCCCGATTCACCAGTAGGAAAAGATAGTTTGAGTTTGTTTATAACTAGATTAATTCTAAAACATGTAAATAACTTAACTACGACTCCAAATAGAAAATAAAACTATATAAACTATATTACGCCAATCCTAGCATGTCATCTACATATAATAAGAAATAAAGGCGTGATCAACATTCCCATTTTCCGACAGTTTCCCTCTTGGGCATCCTAACATGACAACTATACAGAAAGCTAACACGAATACACACGTTAACCACTTCAAGTTGTTTATTAGCGCGCAGCTGATATGATCTCATGAGAATCTTTAAATATAAGTTAGTATCACCTTTCGGGAGTCCTCAACCTCACTCAATTGAGAAAGCTACACTGATAAACACAATATAGCCACAACAACGAGCATAAACTAGATTCATACACAATCAATCTCATCTTGCACGCTTTGAACATAAATCTACTAAGAAAGCGATTTCAACCAAAATCTCTAAACAAAGATCATTAATCATGTCAAAGACGCGCAATAACACCATTTAGCCGATTAAAGCTATTTTACGTGCAAGTCAATACTCTTGGTTATTATTGAAACTACCTTTTACTAAACCAATACCCGGTTACAGTTTCATGGCACAAAGTTACTAACAAGTTATTAACTTTGTTAACAAAGCATAAACTAGGAGTTTTTAACCATATCTAACCTATACTTTGTTAATCCTCGAAGGCACAACAATATCAAACGAGACTACAACAACAACAGGAGAGTTTACATACAAATCATGAAGATTCAAACATGAAAAACGCCAAATTCATACAAAACTTGATTTCATACAAACGATTGTTTTAACTACTAACTATTACTAGATATTATCCGTATACTATAATGAAATACATAAACGACACGAACAAGTCAAAATATTCATATTTGAACAAACTTAAAGTTTATAGATCAAACCATAAATTTTGAATGTGAAGGATTGGATGATGCTAGATGATTAGGATCGAATCCCGAGCTTGTTAAACGGCTTTCCAGCAGCTTGGTTCGTCCGAAAATCGCTTCTCCAAAACCCAATAATCGAACAGTTGGCTGAACGGGCAATATATAGCTGAACAGGGCCTGTGAGCGGCCGCTCCCTTTTCAAAAAGTGTTGCAAGTTGCTCATAAGTGGACGTAGGCCTTCCAGAAGCTTCTAGATGTGCCAGGACAAGCGAGCGGCCGCTCACAGAGAGTGAGCGGCCGCTCCCAGCACTCTGGGTGCTGTTCGCGCGCTGAAAACTCCGTTTTTTCGTCTGTTATGCTTCCGGGACATCGTTTAAGACCTGAAATCGCTAAGATACCCAAATAAGTACTAATTCATGTGTATAAGGTCAAAAACGTCTGAAAATGGGAGTTAAACGGGGACTTTTATATGTGTAAATTAACGTATATCAAACCTCCCCACACTTGAACTTTGCTTGTCCTCAAGCAAACAACAAAACAGAAATAAACGAAAAACTCGCCAAGTGGCAACAAAGACAAAATAAAACCTGTACAGATGATAATAATCAAGCCCACAGAAGATATAAACAGGTGACAAGATAACTGAAAAGCAACGACTCACTTCCGATCCACAAAGCACGCTAACCCATACACGACTCACAATGTTCACACACACCCGGTTTTATTTATGATACATACGTGTAATGTGTATGTGTAAATCGATCCATTGCCCAGACAATGAATCGTGTAATATCATAAGCTTGTCAAAAGATCTAGTCTTCACCAACTAACGTGTGAAAAAGCATAAATCAAGAGGTCTTATGAGGGTTGTAATGTCAGGCAAGGGTAAGGGTGTGGAATGGATATATATACAGTGACGAAATGGCTAAAACTCGGCGGTTAAGTCTAACTAAACTGAAGCAAAAACTACTATACAATACATACGCGAACATAACCGCATTTTATTCAAATCGAGCTAAACATACAATTTCTAACTTTAAAGCTCTAAAAACTGCTCAATCACCGCTAATTTACCCTATTTTAGGGTGTTCTATTTTTTTGGAATTTTCTGGATTTTTTTTATATCTATGATATAACTGATAACTAGAACTAATATAATCAACAGACGGGTTCTAAATATATAAACCCAAACACGAACTATTTACAACACAGACAGCTAGTTAAACATTAAACTCAACCGAGTTCTAACACAAAGGGTTTAAAAGAAAAATGCTAAATTTGGTTTAGTGGCGAAATGGTGTGGTAAATAAGAAAAAACACGAGAATAGGTTCAACATGGTTAACTAGGGGATAATGTTTGGGTGAGGGAAACAGATAGAATGAAAAGAAAAAGCTAAATCAAAAGGGTAACCTAAATGCCTCAATCATTTTCATACAATGTCACACGAATCTGGTCTAAACAAGCATGCTAGAGACAAGTTCTAAATTGCACAAAACATCCGGCTCACTCGCAAGCATGTCAAAGAAATGAAAATCTAGTCTAAGGCTCAAATGCTCACGTAACCGGAAGGAAATGGGTGCAAGTGTACGAATCAAACATGCTCGTATCTCATCTGTTTGTCGCGCCTCAAGTTTAGGCTTGATGTTTCTAAGAAAATATATATATATATATATACAAGAGGACAAACAAGATATAATCCCTGCCCACACTTGAAACTCACATTGTCCCCAATGTGACAATAGAAAGCATTTATAAATTAGTGTGAAAAAGGAGAATAATACTCCCTTCGTGTCGAAGAAACGCCCGGGTAAATAAATGGCATGAGCATCGATAACGGTGCTCCTGCATAACCAACATTCTTGACACAACAAATTCGTCAAACTCATTCATCATCATCACAAAATAAGATAAAATAAACTAAAATATTGAAATTGAAAATACAGAAAAGTAAACAGTACGAATACAGAAAGAAATAAAAAGATGTCTTGGGTGCTCGCACCCGAATAACAATACAAAACAAAAAATAACAGCATCAAGTACTACCAGCCACTCCTCAGTCCTCATCATCATGGTGAGTCCCAGACGATCCCGCCACATCACCCCTCGCCTACGCTTGTGCCCCGGATTTCCCCTTTGTGGGGGATTGCCAAAGTTGTTCGGGAATCAAGCATGAAGTTCCGTGACGAGGTAATCGAGGGTCGCGCCCTGATGCTGCAGGGTCTCACCATACTGGTACAAAGTATTGCGCGTTTAATTCTGAACGCGCCAAAGTCATCATAGAAGGCCTGAGGGTGCTGGTAATGCTGCTGCTGGTAAAAAAAGATCTTTTTTACTTTTTTGTTTTGCGCATTTTGGGTTCGGGTCTTATTCCTTCGATTATAACTGACATATTTTAGCATTTTGATGCAGATGGTTCACCGCTTTCTACAATTCAATCCAGCAGACTCGCGAGAACGCGGGTGCATTGACACCTTCAATGAATTGTGGGAGCGAAGGCGTTCTAACGCCACTCCGCGACGGATATGCTTTGACACTTTAGCGGAGCTTAATCAAGAGGAAAGGTTCCGGGAGTGGATGGACCCACACATGGGGAACTTGCTGTCGATTGAGGAACCGGTTTTCAGGAGCTTACCCTCGAGTTCTTCTCCACCTTACGCTACAACCGGCCGCGTAAGTATGACTAACCAGATTTTCAAAAGAATGGTGTGCGCTGGGGATTACAGTTCCGTTTATGTGGGGAATGGCGCGACATTTCAGTCGCGGAGCTAGGTCTCCACCTTGGGATCTATACTGAAGAGGAGATCTTGGATGATAGCTTCAATGAAGCTATGTACAAGTTCCCGGACGACCACGTAGCTAGAAACGCTTTTTGGGCTGAATTAACGGGGGAACAAAACTATAACCCCCAAGGTGCCAAGGCGACCCAGATCATTGACCCATTGCTACGGGTGTTTCAGAAGGTCCTATGCGGGACCGCGGCTGCTAAGAAAGAAGATTCCACCGGCTGCCCCACACCTGATCTGTTATTTCTGTACGCTTTCGTAAGTGATGTATCGGTTAATCTTGCTGCACTTATTGCATCTTTTCTCAGTACAGCATCAGGTACAAAACAAGGGAGCATGATATATGGTGGGGAGTACGTGACTGCATTGGCAAAGGGAATGGGGGTCTTTAAGGCAGCACGAAGGACACTGAGCAGGGTGCCCGGTGGATCTAAGGTGAACATGGACGTACTCCGACACATGAGGATCATCCATGAGTACGACAGCGGGGCAATCAGGCTAAAGGGTAAAGACGGATCGATCTGGAACCCATTGCCATCACACCAGCCCCAGCAACAGCACTACCATTACCAGCACCCTTAGGCCTTCTATGATAACTTTGGCACTTTCAGAAATGAAACGCGCGATACTTTGTACCAGTATGGCGAGACCCTGCAGCATCAGGGCGCGACCCTCGATTACCTCGTCACGGAGCTTCATGCTTGCTTCCCGAACAACTTTGGCAATCCCCCACAAAGGGGAAATCCGGGGGACAAGCGTAGGCGAGGGGGTGATGTGGCGGGATCGTCTGGGACTCACCATGATGATGAGGACTGAGGAGTGGCTGGTGTGCTGGCAATGGGTTCCAGATCGATCCGTCTTTACCCTTTAGCCTGATTGCCCCGCTGTCGTACTCATAGATGATCCTCATGTGTCGGAGTACGTCCATGTTCACCTTAGATCCACCGGGCACCCTGGTCATTGTCCTTCGTGCTGCCATAAAGACCCCCATTCCCTTTGCCAATGCAGTCACGTACTCCCCACCATATATCATGCTCCCTTGTTTTGTACCTGATGCTGTACTGAGAAAAGATGCAATAAGTGCAGCAAGATTAACCGGTACATCACTTACGAGAGCGTACAGAAATAACAGATCAGGTGTGGGGCAGCCGGTGGAATCTTCTTTCTTAGCAGCCCGGTCCCGCATAGGACCTTCTGAAACACCCGTAGCAATGGGTCAATGATTTGGGTCGCCTTGGCACCTTGGGGATTATAGTTTTGTTCCCCCGTTAATTCAGCCCAAAAAGCGTTTCTAGCTACGTGGTCGTCCGGGAACTTGTACATAGCTTCATTGAAGCTATCATCCGAGATCTCCTCTTCAGTATAGATCCCAAGGTGGAGACCTAGCTCCGCGACTGAAATGTCGCGCCATTCCCCACATAAACGGAACTGTTATTCCCAGCGCACACCATTCTTTTGAAAATCCGGTTGGTCATACTTACGCGACCGGTTGTAGCAAGGTGGAGAAGAACTCGAGGGTAAGCTCCTGAAAAACCGGTTCCTCAATCGACAGCAAGTTCCCCATGTGTGGGTCCATCCACTCCCGGAACCTTTTCTCTTGATTAAGCTCCGCTAAAGTTTCAAAGCATATCCGTCGCGGAGTGGCGATAGAACGCCTTCGCTCCCACAATTCATTGAAGGTGTCGATGCACCCGCGTTCTCGCGGGTCTGCTGGATTGAATTGTAAAGCGGTGCACCATCTGCATCAAAATGCTAAAATATGTCAGTTATAATCGATGGAATAGGAACCGAACCCAAAATGCGCAAAACAAAAAAGTAAAAAAAATCATCACTGACGACTAAGATGGTTGTGTCTGCCTGAATCAGATGAAAAGAGATGGCTCTTTCTCCGACAACGGGATAAATTTGCTATATATATGGATTTGACATGATAGGAACTCAAATATCGGTCCTTGACCGATATTTTACCGCATTAACTGCTTAGATTATTTGCGTAATTAACTTATAAAAGAAAAAATTTATTGTTAACCCCACCATTTTTAATTTTGTCAACATTTTGTTGCTTGTACAGAAGTTATACATCTTACTATACAACTTAGATATTTGTATTATTTTAGTAAATGCAAGATTTCTCTGTTATTTTAGTAGATGCAAGATTTCTCTGTTATTTGACATGACGTAAGATTCCTCGTTTTGTGCGTCACTTATTTGATTCGACGCAAATTCCGTTAAAACTAACTACATAACCGTAATTCTCTTCATTTTGGGCCCATAAACGATTCAACTGGTCATACTGCATGGTTCAACTAGTTATACCAACTAGATTGAACTGGTTTTTAAAATATTGACATCAACTATCTATTTGACGGTGAATCTTCTATCGACCATGATGCCATTCTAGGGTCGTATGATACCAATATGTATCGTGTGGGGTGAATAACGATTATGGGACAAATGGAATCAATTTGGTGATCGTTGCACTGAAAACCTTGACGAGGGTCATACTGTGTATGGAACCATCTAGGTACAACATTTCTTCACTTATTTTAAAACGCCTAGGACCCCGCCTAGGGCTTATTTCCTATATTTTGCCTCGCCTAGCGCCTAGGCGGGTGGCCACCAGGTAACAAATGGTATTTGAAGGAAGTGTTTGTTGAGTCAATGTTCTACAAACAGTTTCTTGATAAGCAAGTAGGTACCTGGCCTGTCCTTTGTGACATATATGTAAACATATGCTGTTTTGCTGCAGTCATGCACCAAGATTGCGGTTGATTTTGTTTCTCCAGAGAATATACAACAGTGCCTCCGACTCACAGAGGAGTTCCGTAAGCTGCCCGTTAATCACAGAGCCAAAGAAGACAAGCTTGAGGTAATTGAACTTCATACCACTCATTTCACATTAATTTAATGACGATTTTTTGAGGTAGAAATTTTGACTTATACGCCTACAAACAGGTCAATCTGGAGTATATTTCATCCTAAATCATTTTGACTAACAATTTAATTGTATCAAACCTGTTTGTGGGTTAACCTGTAGCTTTCCCATCTTGCAAACTGCAATTATGAATTTATGATCATGTTTGTTTATTTGTTGGTGGTGCAGGTAAAGAAGATGATCTTGTATGCTATGGACCAAGCCGTCACTGATTTTGAGGCATTAACAACTAATCAATAAGGCTAACATGCATTATTACAAGTGACATGGTCCTATGCATAACCCACCATAGAGTCGGCTATTGGTAATCTAGTGTGGCTTTGAGTATAAAGCTTTTACAGCATTCCTGTTTTTTCCGGCAATTAGGCTTGCCTTACAACTCAACATAACCTAATACCGCTTACATGGATTCGGCTATTTTCCGCAGACATTTCATGAGAAAATTGATTGATTGTTTAGAAGAAATATATAAGGGGTAAAGAAGTCCTTTCCCTAAACATTTAGAAAAGAAAAAACTCCTTATCCTGAAAGACTACCCCAGGTATGTATACTGGTTTGGACCTGAACTGGTTTCACCCAAATAGGTGCCAAGTGCCAACCCAACACAAGCCACAGGTTTTGGGTACTGGTTTGGGCCAGGGCCTATTTATGACCGGTTAGGCCTAAAAAAAGGGAACTGAAATGTACACATCTAAGTGTAACATCCTTCTAGAGTTCTGGCACATAAGATAAAACGAAATCATTGTACGGGCTAGACAACGCCTTGACAAACCACTATCTAGATTCCTTCATCTAGGTTTTTCCCATTTTTATTGGATTCGTTTTCAATTTTAAAGGAATAAATCATAATGGTTATTAACTTAAGTGTCATGTGTATTAACTTTTAGACTGTTTATTTACATCGTCTAATTTTATATTTATTTTTTTCCCTGTTACAAATTCTAGATTTGACTTTGACACCTAAGTGTTTTTCTAACATGTGACTGTAACATGTTTACCAAAATTTAATATGAGCAAATCTTACTTTTAACCAAGGGAACAAGGAAGCTGCTCAAATTGAGAACCACACCCCCATATCCAAAAACCTTCGACTTTTTACGTGTGTATTATATATAGAGTATAGTAATCCATATAATACAAATGTAGCTAAGAAAATTAGAGCAAAAAAACCATAAAAAAATACTAATACTGGGGGTTGTAAATTACAACTAAAGTTATGAGTAAACTACGGTAGCTACGAATAAAAGAACCAAGAGGCCAACAAATAAAATTAGCCTTCTTTTTGATATTTTTAAGAGTGTTTTGGCTTCAATGTATGTTTTACTTATAGTTATCAAAGGCGTGAGGTGCACTCAAGGCGCTTAGACTCCGTCTATGGCCTAGGCAAGAAGCGCAAAAAAAAAAAAAAAGCTAGCCTGAGAAAAAAAAAAGCGCAAATAAAAAAATCACCAAATCATTACAAATAACAAATATCTTATAAAATAATATAAATATAAACTGACTGATTTAGCCATATCTGCTAAAAGGATTAACACGCCTTTGATAACTATGCAGTAAGTTGAGGTGTTCATATATTGAAGAATAATTCAATATCTATAAGTATTTTAAAAATCAAATATATTTTAAAAAAGATTTGATTGAGATTTATATATATCCCTATAAATTGGTAAGTATTGGTCGATTATATTAGTCGAGGGATTAGGTTTTAAAAATCAGATTGTGGCTTTTTTTATTTAGGAGGGAAAAGCAGGATCTGTTGACTTCTAGGAAATTGGTCGCCTAGGCGATCAAGGCGATGGTAACTATGGTTTTAATTATGTTTTTTAGGTGTTAAGCGTGTTATATAATTATGTTTTTGTGTTTAGGATTGATTAACAAATACAATATGTCGTATTGACATGTATAAATATTTTTATTTTTTTTTCTACCTTAGACGCCTCACATACTTGAATTTCTCACCTCACGCCTTGGCTTTTGGAACGAAAACGCTTCAGAACGCCTCAAGTTTTTTTAAACCAAGGTCAATACCTAAAATGAGTGTACACCCAAACAAACATTAAGGACAAGGCTAAGACCAAGTTATATGACAAAATAAAAACTAAGATAAATCTAAAACGGGACTAACCAATCTTCAAAAAGTCCATAAACTTAATACGTCTAATGTCTTTGTAGATGTGTAACTATTGCAAATCCTGCCAAATTTGCTCATGCGAAGTAGACTTTGGTCTACCTTTGCTACTCGCCCTCTCCACAACATGGGTTTCTTTAATTCTTACTAAAGTCGTCATTTGTTCGTTCTGCACATGTCTGAACTATCTTAATCTCGCATTTCTTATCTTATTTAGGGTACATGCATTACCAATCTTCCAAAAAAAAACTTAATTACGTTTTATGTCCATACATATGTGTCCACGCATCCATCTTAGCATTCTCAACTTTGTTACCTTTCGGATTTCTATTCCACATAACATAGTATATCTAGGGGTGCAACCGAGCCAAGCCCGAGCTCGACCAGGCTCAAGCTCAATCAACTTATGAGATCCCGAGCTAGCCTCGATTCGAACTTTGTTTTCAAAGCTCGAATTCGAGCTCGGCTTGTTTAGTATCTATTAGTTAATATGTTAAATAAAAATATTATATATGATAGGCTTGTTTAAGCTCGTGAGCTCGTCACATAATAATGTCATGGTTGTTCTCCACTAATTCCTTATCTCTATCGATCAGCTTACACTAAAAATCACTACATTTTCATTTAAATGTTATTTTTGTAATTTTTATCATTACCTTGTCTCTCTCCAACTCACGACCAATTTCATTTCAAAGACATTAAAAAATAAATGAGGCGAAACAATGCCCGCCAAATATACAGATGAACATTTTCTCTCTCATTCACTCACAATTACTCAAAATCACTTTTTAAATAAGAAGGATACTCATAAAATTTTGATGAATGAGATGTAAATGCTCTTACACATTTTTTTAACAGCCAATTGAAATCACTCACAAACCACGACTATCATCGTGTCATCAGTGTTATCACACGATCATATTCCACACATTGACCTACATCATTGTTTAAGTTCTCACTATGTATAAACGTTCCTAAGAGTGAATAAACTATTTTGTACATATTATGTTTTCATGAATTTTCATGAAGTTATGATATAAATCTTGCATAGAGAACATACATACTTTAACTTACACCAAGTCTGCGCATGGGTGCACGGATATTGTTATTGTAAAAAGAATTACAAAATCATATTAAATATTTCAAACATTATCTCTGTCATGTAAAAAATATTTGAGAAATATACGAGTAGGGTTGAGTTTTGTATCGTTACCGAACGTACTAGTATCAAAAGTAGGGGTGCTAAAAATTGATTATCTATATAATATGTATTTACTATTTTTTATTTTTAGTTTTTGGATAATTCGATTATCGGAAATTTCGGATATTTTAGGTTCGGTTTCAGTTCTGGATTTTTTTGAACAACTTTAATCGAAAGTATCAATATCAAAAATTGTAAAAATTAGGTAATGGTACTGGTATCGAAAATGCTCGATACTGTAACAATACCGATACGACATTTAGAAGTAAAAATGAGTAAAATACTTTTACCATACCGAAAATATTAATCCTAAAAACGTCTAAAAGTGGGTAATATACCAAAAATTATTCAATACGATAAATTTTGTACTAGTACCACTACGGGTTTCAGGATTTAGGGGGTGTTTGGGATTGATTATTCAAAACAGATTATGCGTTTTGGAAAATGAGGGGTAGAGCTGCTTATAAATTATTGCGTTTTGGTAGCCTAAAAAACTAATTATCTGCGTTTTCAAAACACAATAATCTAAAAATCAGATTAAATAAATAACTAACCTTCTTGAAGATCAAAGGTTGGACACTTGAGAAGATTCTTCAAAAATAAAAAAAAGTAGCCTTCTTCTTACATTCTTTTCAACACAAAACACATCTATGTGTAAGTACGGATTGGATCTAGTCCTTTTCAAACTTAGAGCTGGTCCTGAGGCTGTAGTGAGCACCTTCCAAAAACATGTAGAGGAAAGGAAGACAAAGAAGATAAAAGGAAGGCAAAAATCTTTTTTCCTTAAGTGTTAAAATAATAACCATAATCAATCATACAAATAGCAAAACTATTGTATGAATAGAAGAAGAATGGATGGAGACAAATCTCTACCTATGAATAAAGAGACCGCTTTCATAAAGGGTTAACACCCTTGTATGATAGATTTTGTGAATTAGACATGATCCGGATCTAACTGAAATTCAAGTTTGATCCGGATGTATGTCTACTCCACAATTTTCACAAAAAAATATGAACTTTTCAAGATCTAATCTTTCCTCTCCAATACCCCCAATCGGTAGTCCTTCACTCTCATCATTCTCTTTAACTTTTTCTTGGATTGTGATGAGAAATTGAAATATTTATAATGGGAAAAGGGGGATGGATTTAGGGTTTCCAGGTGAATGTGAATTTACGAACCTATCCTTGGTTGGTAGTGGGCCATAGTCTTTTGCTATTCTTGTAAATAGTCCGAATAAAATGGGTAAGGTTCCTAATAATATGCGGATGACATTAAATATTGTGGACAGGAGTAGATTCATTTGCATCTCGCCATCCATTAATTAGTGTAATTTTATATTTTAATATACTAGATTATATCTTGGTAATGTTTTGAGTTGAAAAATTTAATATGACATATCGATTTTACATATGATATAGAATGATACACCTTACAGTTACATGCAGGAAAGCTTCGAGTAGCACCTTACCAAAAACAATTAGCAATGTATTTCCAATGTTAACGCATAACCTTAAACAATATATAACTCTAATATTAATATCTAACCTAAAACAATGTACAACTCAAATGCTAACACATGTTGAAAATATAATTTATATTTACTGATTTGAACATAATTAGTGACTTGCATATTCATGATTAATGAATTACTTGAACACTTTGTGTTTTTTTTCCTGTATGAACAAAACCCTACAAAAAAATAGTCGTTTTTTTCTTCGTTTTTTATATAGCACTAGGATGCTCGTTGGAAAGATAATAAAACGCTCGTTAATTTGGTGTATTTTTTTCTTTAAAAAATCCCGTATATAAAAGATATTAAAGTTTAAAAGTTATGGGTGGAAACATGAGAAAGAAAAATTCAATTTTGTTTTTAAATTTTTTTTCCTAAAATCACATGACATACCACATGGCACACTCAAGATGGAGGATGTCATCTTTAAGTGTCATTTGGGATTTGTTGCTTTCAATTATTATAATAGACTAGATTAAAGCCCATGCGATGCACGGGAAGTCTAAATCGTTTTTTAATATAATTTGCAAAGTCAATCATCTGTTGCAAACAAAGTCTGTTTACTAAGGTCTGTTTTAGAGCAGTGGGTCTATTAAGAAGATCTGTCTGAAACAGCTATGGCTTCAAACAACTGAACAACTATTTAAGACAGATCTCCTTAACAGACCACTACTTTAGAACAGACCTTAGTAAACAGACTTTGCTTACAAATATATGATTGACTTCTTAATTTGGAGTTTAGTAAACAGACCATAGTAAAGTTTATTTACGTTTTCTATAATTACGAACTAATTGTCTTAAAAAATGATATAGACTTCCCGCGTTTTCACATTGAATTGCACCTAGTATATATTAAAAGAGAGCTCTCACGGTATGCTGGAATATACATGTTATTCATAAAGTTGAATATACATTTAAAAGTAAGGAATATACATGTTATTCAACTATCACTAAATATTTCCTTACACACCACATTTTTTGTTTTAGCTTTGACATTCCCATCACTATCTAGTATAAGTACTTTCACCCCTGCACTGCTCTTAACTCTTGACAATGCGACATAAATTTGGCCATGTGAGAATACATTATCTCTTAAATTCATTATTCTAAATGTTTTAACTTTAATATAATTTAAAATTAAATGTACATACTTGATAGTTGAAACATTAACATATGAGAACATAAACATACTCTACTAAGGTCTGTTCTTCATCATCTGTTGAAGCAAGACCACTTTGTTCATTATCTGTTGAAGGCAACCACTACTAAAGCTTCAACAGACCTTCTTCGCAGCAGACTCTGTTTCTTCATCAGCAGATATTGTCTTCAACAGTCTTTACATAACAACAGACCTTTTTAACCATTTTACATTACAAAGGACTTTGGACTTCAGCAAACTTTGAAGAACTAAAGTTAAGATTATAACAAACTCACTGCTTTTCTCATTTAAACTCATATCTTGAAAACAAAACATACAATATTCTTAGATAACAGGTAACAAAGAATCACTTCATTATAAATTTAATTGCATCTAGTATACATATATACAAAACCTTGACTTTTGAGCAGCGAGCTGGCCTAGCCATTGCAAGACTGCTGAAATGTACACGCGACGGAACCTTAATTTAATTCAATACAAAAAAAATAAAAAAAATTACAAATACTCTTGCAGTGATTGAACAATATATTGTACAATAACTATCAGTAAC
The DNA here is from genome assembly GCA_030844895.1 of Ambrosia x helenae. Classification (NCBI taxonomy): domain Eukaryota; kingdom Viridiplantae; phylum Streptophyta; class Magnoliopsida; order Asterales; family Asteraceae; genus Ambrosia; species Ambrosia x helenae. The sequence goes on along the minus strand of JAUTDX010000556.1, from coordinate 2,298 downwards.
ACACTCATGAATAATCCTTCCAAAAAACTCACCAGAATTATCGAATAACAGTTGATTAGCGAAAATATTTTCTGTTAGTTCCCTAAGGATTGATACGACGGCTACAAACACATGTCAATGGCCATATGACTTCAAACATAATTTTATTCATACTTAAAAGAACACTAATCATTTATTGATTCGCTATAACTAATAACTTACCTTATTTGATTTAAACTAATGATAGGAAAATATGAACTTACAAGTTGTCATTGTCGTCTCTAGCTTAATACCTGTTCCCACCTTAAAGTAACCTAAAACAACAACAACAATAACAACAACAACAACAACAACAACAATAATAATAATAATAATAATAATAATAAAGTTAAAGAAACTGATGTTAAGTAAAGTGTAACACCCCAAAATTTCTAAAACGTATTTTATGATAATATAAGCACACGGGGCTTTTAACTATCAAACAAGGACAAAAGTTGGGAAGGACTAATCTCGCCAAGACACCAAACTAGTGTTTGGTTAATAATAAAACAAAAACATGGAGATGAACTCCAAAAATCCCCAAATTCGTTCATCAATTCACACACACACACCAAACCCTCAAGAACTCAAGATCATGCCTGAATCAAGTGGAATCAAGGGGCTTTTGAATGCATTAGCCCTAAAATGAATCATCCAAGCATAAAACACACAAAGGTAACCTTTTATTTGGCTAATTTTGATGGTATGTTCATGCTTGGCTATGATGAAAATCATGGGTTGTTTTAAAAACGTGAATTAAAGGCTTGTGAAGGTTACTCTAGTATGAGCAAACCATAATACTTGTGAAATTATGTGTGTAAAACAAAATCCTTGTGAAAAGGTTATATCCTAGTAGTTCATGTTATAAAATAAATTGGGTTTTTGGTGGATTGGTAAGAACCACCTTTAAGCCATGAAATACTAGTTATAAACTATGATTTACATGTTTACTAGAATACTAGCAATGTTATTTTGATCAAAGATGGATCCATGAGGTCCTTGAGACCTAAAATCAAAGTTAGGAAAATCACGCCTACCAAGTGTTTGATAAAATGCCTCAATGAAACTCGATTTCATTTGGGCATAGATAACTTGGTGGAAACATGTATTTCGATAAAACATGACCATTAATGCTTATAGACATTTAAAGACTAGGTTCTAACAACCTAAGTGGTCGTTCACCTCATAGGTGCGAATACAAGAAACTTTGGATAGCCAAGGAATCTCGGAATGAGGTAAAGAGGAAGCACGCATAAGGTAAGTCACTCGATGACTAAATTCTTAATATGTCTCTAGTATGTGCATATGCTTAATTATACCTTTGTATATGTATGTGGGAACTAGACATTGAAATGTTGCAAAAGAAGCATAAATAAGATAAACGATTCATAGAAGATGGCCTTAGATGGAGGTTGTTAATATCCCAAGTAGACTATCGGGTCAATTGGGTAAAATGCTAGATAGTCAATAGCTTAGGCTAAGAGTTAACATTAAGCCGGTAACGAATTCTTGCTAGTTTCTTGAGTGTATTCATGGACTCAATGTTATCTACCTCAAGCTAGTCTAGAAGCAAAAAGGGCGCGAGCCAAGGTAAGTCATATCTATGACATGTTATAAATAAACACATGTATGCTTAATCACGGATGGTAACTTTAGTCGTATCAATAGTAAAAGATGTCTTTGGTGGTTACCAAGGGCTAGAAAAGACTGAATTGAAAAACCCATGTCGCAAGTCATAGAGGCCGACGGCGAACGAGACCAAGAGAAATGGCACATGTGGCCATGGACACGAGGCACTGCAAAACACGGAATAAATGACTTGGGCATGAAGTTCTCTAGTCAAGTTAGGACTTGACAAGTGGTAAAAACCATAACAAGAACTTGGAAACTATAATTTCCTTATGATTTAGATATGTGCAAAAACTACTGGGGTAGCCTAAAGGTGAGTAGATAAATGGTGGCATACAAGCTAGAAACCGAAGAAGGAATATAAAACTATCTTTAACCATGTTAGTTGATCGCATGGAAACCATTATAACGCTTTCTAGAAAGCCTCGGGAGTAGTTTTGGGATGACCCAAAAGGGGCAGCTTGAAGCTGAAACATTTGCACCTTGTCAGGATTTGGTGTAGGATACGCCACTTTTCGGAGTTGCCTACGCCAGTTGCCTAACGTCAATGGCGTAGGATACGCCAACGTCAGGGTGCCTACGCCAATTCCTGCTGTCCTACGCCACCTGATGCCCCAATGCCTACGCAAATAGCGTAGGATACGCCAAAAC
>JAUTDX010005449.1:0-35482 GCA_030844895.1 Ambrosia x helenae | reverse complement strand
GTGTGTAACCCTCCTTCCTTCATAATCAGAATTATTACTCTTTTCCTTATGTAACTCTTACGAATTCATAACCCCCAACCCAGCAATGATGAAAACCTTCAATTAATATACCCCATTCAATCTCTCTTTTAATTTACAAATTAATCCTTCAATTCGTAACCCCCACCCCCTTTATATGATTCAATCCCCTTTTATGGTTATTCCCTGGAATCTCCGAATCTTTTAGAATGAGGTCCCTTCTATCTTCATTTTATTTTGTTCTTTGTTGTTTATGGTTATTTTTGAATCGAATTTAGTTGGTAACAATGTTGTTAATTTTTGTAGGTTTTTTTACTTTCCTAGCAAATCTCATATTTCTCTTGAATCAGGTATGTTATATATCTTAATTCTCTTATTTTCTCTGTTGTTTATTTTGGATATTTTGAATTTAAAGTGGATCTTGTGGGTTACTAAGGTTTAGGTAGCTTTTTTTTGCTGTGATTTGATCTAGAAAGAAAGGGGTTTAGTTTTGCTTTATCATAAGGTTAAAGTTGACATTACAAGTTTTTTTCATGTTCTCCTTATAATAATATAATTGTTTTTTATTTCTTTTTTCATCCTTGAATTACAGTGAAGATAAGGAAGGCTAAAGATGCCATCTTAATAGTTTTTTGCCATACTTGCAGATAAAGAAGCAACCCAAATAGCCAGTAAGTACTTGATGGTGATGTCAATGTTGTTTTGAAATGGTTTCATAGACTAATGTGTTTTCAATTGTTTGATCCAAGGCACTGCATTCGAAGGTAGTTTCATTGTTCTTGAACATGGTAGGAAAATTAATACAAAGTCACCACCCAGTCTTATGTACGTATTTCTTTTTCCATTTAGTGCTAATTGTTGCACGCAATTAGGCATATTTCACATGCTTTAGATGTAGGTTTTACAAAAAAAGAATTTTGTAAGTTTTAAAGGATTCTCCATCACAATGGCGTTTTTCCTTCTTTGTGTTTTGTTGTAGCAGGGCTGGTTTGCAATCGGTATGTTACTGGATCTTTCAATCTGGACCGCGCTTTCATTTTGCCTATTGCTTAAAATCGAAGGTCAGTGGTTAGTTTTTTGCATGTGTTTCTTACCATTGTAAAGTGGACTGTGAGTATGTATGCATTCGTGATAACAAAGTAGAAGATTGGTCCAAAGAATCCTTTAGGTATTTATGAAATATGACATTTGCATTGCTTTTGGATTTGCGTAGAAGGCGTATATTTATGGTTGTATTTATAAATATTTGCATTTAAGTGGGTAGGCTAAGAAAAATATGAAACAATAAATATAATTATAACAATTTTCAGTAATAGATAAGAGTTTAATTCATAAGTAAATTTGTTGTAAACAAACTTAGGTACATAATTTAAACGTTGTGTGACATTTGTTATAATTAAACTAGCAGACCCTATGCTTTGACCATTTTTTTTGAGTTTGAAATGCATGGCTATAACTAGCAGACCTTATGTTTCACTATGCATGATTAAGTGGCATTATTGCCTTCACTTTAGAGGCAAATTGTTCTGCCACAATGAATTTGGCCGGTAGTAACAATGGATTCTTTGAGTTTAGGCCCCACACCCCAACTATAAAATTTCAATAGTTTCTTCTATAGGATTCCATGTATGGTCAGCCTAAGTTCTTAAGCTACTTAATTTATGTTTCCTGTTAAGATTGTGTAAGGAGACTTGGAAATGGTAATTTTTAAATTGTTTTGCTGTTGAACTTTGTTTAAGAATCATAATAGTTGTCAACTGAACAAAGTCAACTAATATTGAACCTGATGACCCTTGTTAGGACTGGTACAAGATGACCTATTTAGGCTCGGTTCCTTGAATTGTCGAGCACCATCCTCAGTTGACTCAATGTGAACTGTGAAGTTCCCAATCTTAAAGAATTTTTATGGCAAAGGTAGCAAAATGGCAAGGGACAAAAGTGGTCGAATGGGTTTGAAAACTATCCGATCTATTTAAAATGCATACAACTTTCTAAGTCAGTTTTAGTTGAAAGATTTAGGTTATTTTTGTAATCATAATTAACAAATTACTTATTTATGCAGGATATGGTTCAGAATGTGTTGGAATAACACCCATGTGAAGGAGGTTATGACTCCACTTATAAATGTAGTTGCAGTTCATTGCAGTTGTATTGCTAATAACATTCTACATGCATCTACTGCAGGCCCTAAAAGTTTTGTTTCTTACAATGCAACATGAAGAAAGGTACATTTTGGTGGAGATAAATTTATATTCCATTTGAAGAACAAACCAACTCTTCTCTCGAATTTTGGTTAGTTTTTGTTCTGTATACTAAACTTTAGTGTGTTGTGTTTATCACAACAAACACTGTGCTGGTTTCCTACTATAATATATAAACAAGCGATATGAAGATTAAGTTTGTTGATAACAGCTTAACTCATCTATTATTATAAATAGAATATGTAGTGCATTTTTATACAATACTACAAAAAGTGACATCTAATCGTCGTGTCATGGTACTAATCGATAGGCTGGTAACGGGTCAAAATGGGTGAACTTTTTAAAACAGATTAAAGTCGGTTATGGGATGGCATCATACACTTATGTTCCATTTTCATATGTGTGTGTGTGTACTCCTAATACCCTTAAAGAAGGATGGTTGTACATTAGATAGCAAATAGGGAACACCTAAAAATGTTATTACATGTCACTACATGATATTTGGTCCTGTAATTGTAGTTTTATCAAAGTTCTAAATTTGTTTGTCGATTTTTGCAGGACTTAATGATAAATTAGAGCAGAGCAGGGGAAAAGAAAAAAAATTTCCAAGAAAATACGGTTCGAAAAAGGTGGGTAAGAAATTTTCGCCCCTAAATCGTTGCTTGGTGATTTCTTTTGTTTAATATGTTGATTTGTGTGATTCTTTCAAGCATTGTGTAATACTGCATTGTGCCTTTTTTTAAATTTTGGTGAGGTTATGACCATGAGTAGTTTGTTCTGTAAAACAAAGCGTTTGATTTTCTAAATTTCACAAAGTTGACTGCTGTTCTAAGGTTAAAGATAGATAATTGAGGTAATAGTTGGGTTTAATGTTAACTATCACTAAAGATGAATAACCAAGGCAAACATATAATGGGCGGAACAAAGAAAGTAATGATGGATGATTAAAGACAAAAACATAACAAAGAAAGAATGATCAAGTAACTTATACAAAGGTTTGTTTTAGCTCGAGCTTGGGCTCGGTAAGGCTCAGTTTGTTTACACCCCTACTCGCAAGTTGACAAATCAAACCCAACCCAAGATGACACAGACCCGAAAATCGTACCACACATGAACACTAACATAACCAGTTTACCTAAAAATGAATTCTATTTGTATATTGATAATACTTTAAGATTCTTAATTTATATGCTTTAATTTTTATTTTCATTTGGTCAACGTATGTTCAGATTTTGAGACCCAATTGTAACTTGTAAAGATCAAGTAATTTATACAAATGTGTATTATGTATGGTGTATGCTGTTGTTACTTTTAGATATTTTTCATAATTTATGAATTATCTTGTAAACGGGATAATTTGACATATTTGTCTAATGGTTAGACTGTTAAAACTCAAAAAACTTCGTTATTGGCATCACCTTGGTCATATCGGATTTCATTCTTTCTTTAATTACATTAGAGAGTTGATGTATCAAATGTACCAGCTTATACCCAACCATAAATTTGTACACCGTCTACTTTAGCAAACCTGGCTCTACTTACGGAAATTCTATTCTTTACATGTTAGTTACCTTATAGGAGCTACGACTATTTTTTTATGGAATAAAATGTTACAAACCGGGAACGGGTTGTGGTTCGTAATTTAAATCATAATTGAATCTGACCCGCCGCAACGCGCGGGCTTCCCTACTAGTTACATTATAAAGAGTGAGCAATGGTAAAAAGGTCAAAATGTCAAATTTAAGGTGGCAACTTAAAAGTCACAAGTGTTATTCTCTAAACTTGACCACTTTCTTCCTTTTATGCCCCTTATCATTGCATTAAGATGCTTGTACCATGTGATGCATTAAGATGCTTGTATCATGTGATGCATTAAGATCATGTGATGCATTAAGATGCTTGTACCTTGTGCTTTAACAATTTTGACATCAATATTGTGCATTTAAATATACTATTATACTTTTATCTATCTATGTTACATGTCCAACTTGAAAGATCTGATTTGCTCGAAGAAGGTTGCAACTGTTGTTTTTTGGCAATTTTTGCAAGCTTGCTCATGATTCTATACTCATTCTGTGAAGTCTATGGATGTTGAAGGCTCTCTGAGAAGAAGTAAGGGGTAAGAACCACATGTCATTATTAATTCTTAGATGTGCATATTGTTTAATAAAGTACTATGTAACCCATACACACTTAATATTTTTCACCATGTAACCCCCATTAAAACCCACTCCTTTATTACCATTATACTAATTGAAATTGAAACCCTCCATTAAATCCCACACTCTCCTAGTATCGGTTTCATCTTTTGTTTGCCTTCACCACATTGAATGAGGGATTCCAAAAGATCATTCCTCTTTATTTCTCTATTCAATTCTTCAATCACAACCCTTAAATCCAAACCACTGTCTCCACCATACATGTTCATCGAACAGCAATACCATCCACCCTTTAGCTACCACCCCTGCTCAAAACCAACAACTACCACTCCGACCACCTCCCTCAAGTCTCCACACCGTCGATGTGTGTTGACCCTATTAAATTTGGGTACCATAAGTTAGGAATTTATGTTTATAATGTTGGAAACTGGTAATCAAAACACACGATCAAAGACAATATTAAGTCAAAAGACTGTTTCGTATATTATTGAATAATTAGACTTACAAACCTTCCTTCCTTATATAAGCCTAAGATCCTATATTATCTAGGAACTATAATGTTTATCCTTTATCTAAACATTATCAAAATAAGAAACGTATTTGACTATAACTAGGAAACTAACTCAAAACCTAGATTACAAGAATTGACAACTAAGTCCTTCTAGTTACCAAACTTGCAATTACAAGATTAAACTATCATTCACCCCTCTAATCTTGTAACACCAACAAGCCCCTCATCTCGACAAACTTTACTCTTGGCAATGCTTTCGTGAGAATGTCCGCCTTTTGTAGATTCCCACTTATGTGCACAACATGAATTTGATCACGACCAATGCACTCTCTTATAAAGTGATATCGAACATGAATATGCCTGCTTTTACCGAAAAATACCGGGTTCTTCATTAACTCAATTGCAGACGAGTTATCTACCTTTAGAGTCACTCTACTTTCTTCTTCACCCGTTATTTCTGAAATTAGACCTCTAAGCCATAATGCTTGACATTGCCCCTTCTGTAGCCGCCATGAATTCAGCTTCACATGACGATAATGCAACTGTTCCTTGCTTTTGAGAGACCCAACTAACTGGTGCATCATTAAAATAAAACACTAAGCCGGTTGTGCTTTTCCCATCATCGAGGTCCATTGCATAGCTACTGTCGCTGTATCCAAGCAACTTTCGTTCTCCTCCTTTCGGATAGAAAATGCCAAGATCTAGACTTCCTTTTACATATCTCAACACCTGCTTCACAGCTTGTTCATGTGTCTTGGTTGGTCTTTGCATAAACCTGCTAATCAACCCAACCGAAAAATTCAAATCCGGACGCGTATGTGTCAAATAGCGAAGGCTCCCAACTATCCTTCTATATTCAGTTGGATCGATCTCTTGCCCTTCATCAGCTTTTGATAACTTCATACCAGGATCCAAGGGAAATTGAGTTAAGTTACACTCCCACATTCCAAATTGCTTCAGAATTTTCGTAGCATAACCCGTTTGTTTTATTGCTATTCCGTCTTCACCTTGCACGACTTCTATTCCGAGGTAGTAATGCAACTTGCCAAGATCACTCATCTCGAATCTTCCTTCCATTTGCATCTTGAACGCTTGAATCTCTTCTATAGATGAACCGGTAATTATTAGATCATCGACACAAGTGCCTATAATCAATAACTTGCCAGTTGTGATTCTTCTATAAACTGCTTGTTCTCTTTTGCAACGAACAAATCCAAGCTCTTTAAGTGCAATGTCGAGTTTAGTGTTCCACGCTCTTGGCGCTTGACGTAAGCCATATAATGCCTTCTTTAGCTTATAAGCATGATGCTCTTTTCCTTTTTGACGAACCCTTCTGGTTGAGTTACATACACATCTTCCTTTAATTCTCCGTGTAAGAATGCCGACTTTACATCTAGGTGATGAACCTCCCATCCATGGCTAGCGGCTAAAGCTATTATCAAGCGTATTGTATCAATTCTCGCCACTGGTGCGAACACCTCTTCGTAGTCAATCCCGTACTTTTGCACATAACCTTTCGCAACAAGACGAGCTTTGAACCTTGATACCTTTCCTTGTGCATCTCTCTTGATTTTAAAAACCCATTTAACTCCGATTGGTCTCGCTTTTAACGGTGGTTCAACTAACTGCCATGTGTTATTCTTCTCGATAGACCTTAGTTCTTCTACCATTGCTTCCTTCCATCGGTCATCTTTGATGGCTTCCTTGAAAACAATTGGTTCGTCATCTACCGAAGACATGAGCAAGACATCATCTTCTGTTAGCGAGTGCGAAAGCTTCGGTATATCGTTAACTTCAAAATCAGTGAACCGCTTTGGTATTGTCTGATTACGAGTCGATCTCCTTAACACCGAATCTCCTGCTGCATCCGTTTCATTAAGCGACCCAGAATTACCAATCGGTCCAGCGTCTTCAGTCTGTAAGCCTTCGAACCCATCAGCATTCATATTGGGCCTGTGCGTAGGCCTGTTAGGCCCACTTGGCTGGTCCATTCCTTCATCAGCGCCTGTTCTCTCCTCTGTTCTTTCACGAGCTGTTACCCCAACGCTTGGAGCCAATGAATTTGAAAAATTTGGTTCTTCACTTTCAATTATAAACTCCGTCCATTCTCCTTGTAAAGTATTAGCTCTCATCTGGTCATTACTCCAATCATAGCCTTCGATTTCCTTAAACTGCACATCACCGTTTCTCACCATATTAATCCTTCCTTTAGCTGGATCGAACATACGATGTGTGTTAATCCCTGATTCAGGTTGCGAGCCAAAATACACCATGAGAGTTCCTCTGTCGTCCAGCTTCTTCTGTCCCGGTGTAAGAATTTTCGCAAAACCAATACACCTGAACACCTTTAACATAGACAGATCCGGTTTTCTTCCTTTGAGCTTACCGAATGGAGTTGACCCGCTTAACGCCTTTGTTGGAGAACGATTCAGTAGGTAAACAGAGTGCATCACAGCTTCCCCCAGAAGACTTGAGGTACATTCATTGCTTTCAATATACTTCTTGTTGTGCCAATTATTGTTCGATTTCGCCGCTCCACAACCCCATTTTGTTGAGGGGTATAAGGTGCGGTGTACTGTCGAGAAATTCCCTTCTCCTTGCAGAATTTTCCCAACATCTGTGACGTAAACTCGCCTCCGTTGTCAGTCCGTAATGTCTTGACTTTGACTCCGAGTTTGTTTTCTTCCTTTGTAACAAATTCTTGAAAGATCCCAGCTACTTGATCTTTTGTTTTAAGCAAGTACGACCACATATATCGACTGAAATCATCTACTATAAGTAGAATGTATTTGTTACCAGTTTGTGTTGGCGGTGATATTGGTCCGCAGAGATCTGCGTACAACAATTCGAGTGGCTTTTCGGCTCGATACTTCACCTCCTTTGGGAATGCTCCCCTTGTTTGTTTCCCGACTACACAAGCGTCACAGATTTCTCTTGAACGTTTTATTAGTGGAAGACCCGTAGCTTCCTTTGTTAGCAACTTCATAGCATCAAAGTTCAAGTGTCCGAGTCGAGCGTGCCATAACCAATCCTTATCTTGGAGATTCACCTGCAAACAAATCGGTGATACAACATTCAAATTTATCTTATAAACTCGATTACTCGATCTTGGCACCGTCATGAGAATTGAACCGTTAGGTTCATACATTCGCAACACGCCTCTTTCGATCACCACATTGTGTCCGGACTCATCCATTTGTCCAACACTTATGATGTTGTTTGTAAGTGATGGGATAATGTAAACGTCCTCCAAGACTCGCCTTTTTCCCGTTTTTCCTTCAAGAAATATAGTACCACGCCCCTTTATTTCAACACAAGAACCATCGCCGAACCGAACTCTTCCTCTAACTCGCTTATCTAGCCTTGAGAACCATCCTTCGTTCCCGGTCATATGATTACTTGCCCCGTTATCACAAAACCACGTATTGTTTTGACGAAGACATTTATCATAATTTGCTAGATCAACACGTTCCTCATTAAGGAACACAACATTGTCTGATATGGCCATGTACAAAACCGGTTCTTCATCAACTGTTAAATTGCTTTCTTCCGGCTTTGTTCGAGTGGGACAATCGCTTGAAAAGTGTCCTAATTCGTCACAACGAAAACACTTTAGCTTCGATCGATCCTTGTACGGTTTCTTTGCTTGTTCCTTCCCCTTCTTTTGGTAGGAGTTCTTCCCGCGATTCTTATCCGCTCCTTTGGATTTTGAATCGTTCAAAGTGCTGCGAGAGCGACTCGCCGCGCCTTTCTTCTTCTTAGCTTCCCATTCTTCATACGTTAATAGTAGTTGGTCGTTTCTTGATGAGGTTTCCTCGACGCCTATCCTTTCCTCATAAGCTTTAAGACGACCTACAATATCATCAAACGCGACTGTTTTCAAGTCAATTACCTGTTCTAGCGAGGCGACCATGTGGATAAAGCGTTTGGGCAGCCCATTGAGAAATTTCTTGACAAGTTTTGGCTCGTCAATCTTTTCCCCAAGGGATGCCGATTTAGACGCTATGCTTGCAAGCTTGCTGGAGAAATCATCGACAGTTCCGCTTTCCTTCATCTTCAATCCTTCGAATTCTGACATAAGCGTTTGAAGACGAGCTTCCTTTACCCTCTCGGCTCCCTGATGTCGAATTTTCACAGCCTCCCACATCTCCTTATCCGTATTAAGGTTCCCGATTTGTAGAACAAGGTCCTCGGGTATGGCTTGAAACAATAGTGCTATCGCGATGTTGTTCTTCTTTGCATCGACGCTCGTCCCTGGTTCAACCATCTCCCAGACGCTGTTGACGTTTAGGATGACCTTCATCTTCATGGCCCAAACGGTGTAGTTCGTGGCAGTCAATAGCGGTACGTGTAGAGACGTTGTGTTGTGATCCTTCACAGGAACAATTTGATGATTCTGATTATCGCCCATGATTGATTCTGTCTTCCTTCCTTGATCAGACTTCTTTCGCTTCTGTTTTGAATTCTTTCAGCCTCTTCTGGTACTGTTCCGCTGATCAGATGCAAATCAGTTTTCTTCCTTCGATGATTTGGATTGATCAGACTGTTAGCACTCGATACTTCTTAAAGACAAAGTCTCTTTATGTCTTTTGAAGTTTTCGGACCACTTCTTCCTGCTGTGAACCTTCGATTGCTTAAGAACCTGGCTCTGATACCAATTGTTGGAAACTGGTAATCAAAACACACGATCAAAGACAATATTAAGTCAAAAGACTGTTTCGTATATTATTGAATAATTAGACTTACAAACCTTCCTTCCTTATATAAGCCTAAGATCCTATATTATCTAGGAACTATAATGTTTATCCTTTATCTAAACATTATCAAAATAAGAAACGTATTTGACTATAACTAGGAAACTAACTCAAAACCTAGATTACAAGAATTGACAACTAAGTCCTTCTAGTTACCAAACTTGCAATTACAAGATTAAACTATCATATAAATCATAGTGAAGTCGTAAGATTGACTATCGATGAGCACAAGAAGCAGGTATGCATTTTTCTAATTTCAATTTTAGGGTTTCGAATTGGGAGTGAGATTCAAAAGATCTAATTTGCAGAATTCAATTTTGGAATTTGGTAATTTATTTGCACTAGAAGCGGATGATGGCGGTGAGAAGAAAACTGTCCCACATATTTCTCCTCACCATCTTACAGTGGCGATTGTGGCCCCAATTATCCCAAAAAAAGGTTCCGCTTAAAATTACGCATTATCATTGACAATATGCTTGCAGTTGATGAAGTTTTAATGTTAACTATATGTTCTTTTTGGGTTCTGATAGATTAATGGACCAAGACGTGGCCGTTCTCCACTTGCTCGATCTAAGGGAGGTTCCCCACCTCCAAGGTAATCATATTGCAATCCCTGTGTTAAACTAGCATCTTGTAATTTATGTCAAGCGTTATGTCAATAAACAATCAGGATTCAATTGCATCTGCTTGCTAAATGTTTTTGCTAATGTGGTTGCCTAAACGTGTTTTTAATTTGTTAAAAAAAAAACAAAAACTATTGCTACTAATGATGCAAGATGCGGCAGTTCTTAAGCTGAAAAGGATCAATGAAACTGAAGAAATATGAAGGTATGATGTTGGTTTATTCAACTAATGCAAGTCATCAGACAAAGGGTAACTTATGGTCATGACGAAAGAACCTCTTAAGGCCTGTGGTCTTGGTACCGTTTTTCTTTGACTTTCCTCCACACCAGTAAGTTTTTTTTTTCGGATTTTACAAAATTTAGTAAGGTGATATTTTATTTGTCATTTTAGTATATATGTAAGGCCCTCCATGAAAACCGATGTAACAGATAATAATATATTCTGAATATAAATAAAAATGTATCTTTGATTAATGTGAACAGATTCGTGGTCACCTGTTACCTTGATTGAAGTATACCTGTTGTGACCCGTATTTGTTTTGAGCAAAACCAACATGTTGAAGGGTGATCGTTACCGCAAGTTGATACATATACAAGAACCAATATAATTTGAGTTATTTGTATTACTTTAGTACGCTGGATTATCGCAGCTCCGCCAAGCTTTGACCCATGCTAAAAAGTATACGTGTTAAACCAAACCCATCTGATACGGTGCTATGCATGCAAGCAACTACCTGGCTTCCGATCACAAACAATGGCGAAATTCATAACTTCTTTGCAGTGAAAACCCATGAATAGAGAAGACTTTTTAGTATATAAATTCTTTGTTCATGAGTAGGTAATTATACACACAAAGTAACCCACCATGTACCCACGAGATTACTATATCTACGTATTTGTACTTGCTCTTTGATTTTCCACATAGACAGACGCTCTACGTGAAACTCACCGCATAACATGCATTAAAGAAAACATAAGTACCCGCGGCAACGCGCGGGGCATTCCCACTAGTTTTCTTAATACGAAAAAGTAAAACATAATTTGTTTCTTATGTAAAAAAAATATTTATAGTTTTTTCATGTCAATGGGATCATTTTCTTATTTTTTTTTATAAAAAACCAATGGTGTCAATCGTAAAAAAACTAAAAAAACTGTATATGATAGGCAAAATACATTGATGTTAGGTGAACCCTATCATTCTTCAAAGGCCGCTCGTTTCTACATTTGCGAAATGTTGATTGTCTATGTTCTTATACCAGTGCATCATTCCGTATTCTTTACTCTCTTATGATAGTATGTATATGCCGCGTTAAATTAAACATATACTCACGTGTTTATAATACTAAGCATAATTTCATATTTGATACATGTGTGGCTGAAATTCGTGCAGGGTATCTTGTCTTCATATATATTATATATCTTCTCTTTGTCTTTTTTTTGTTTTTTTTTTTTTTGTTTTTTTTTTTGTTATACATATGGTCATATGAAAATGGTATTAAAGTGTGAGCATTAAAAAATAGTCGATGTAGGGTCATAGAGTATTAGAGTGATTTGAGTATACGTCCCTTTCGGCCTTTCGTGTATATTTTGCCTTTGGATGTACTCTATTTATATATACTATTTTATGTTTTTGAAATCTGCTATACAAAAGTGTTGTTTGAATCTGGATTTGAAGATCGTGTTATCTACAAAATTCGTACTTGTAACCATGTACGAACTTGGTGACAATGGTATTTCTATAATTTTAAAGGTTGTTCGTAGTCACGGAGTTTTGCGAGCTAGTTGGTTTCCTCCTGGAATGGTTTGGCGCCATCCTAGAGCATCAAACTAACAATGGACGGTGGTGATTCCGTTTGAGGTATAAATAGATATATACCTAGACTACGAAGAGACATGTCACTAAATCCGAATACACGGTCATTCAAAATAATTCGAATAATAAGTAGATTTGACATACTTTTGGTTCTTCAAGTTTGTTTTTAAAATACAAAGAAGACCTTCTATAACAGCATTTGTCCATGTATGCCATTTTCTTTCAAATTAATCCTTGAATCGTTTAGGCTCTACTTGACCACTTGTGGCCCTTAAAAACATGAATACAAATTAGATAATTTGCACAAAAATATTACAAACATACAAAATCCACATAAGCCAAAACAATATTTGGCATAAATTCTACTCTACACGTTAACATAAAATCTAAAACCCTAAATCCTAAACCATAAAAGAGCATTAGGACCAGGGGTTTATTAAACATGGTACAAAATTATCAACAAAACGCCACATCATTTATGAGATTTTCTCGATAACAACGGTTGAACCATTGGGTCTGCATCAGTGGATAGTAGTCGTTCTCTTTCACCCGATTCCATTTCAGATGCTGTTAAGTCGTCTTTACGGTTCAGTCTTTCGTTAAGTCTTTCTGAAAAGCTTGTGCTGTTATGGAGAGAGACTTGTGGGGTTTTAGGGGAAGGGGTTGAGGTCTGAACATATTGTAGACAAACTTGAACAGCATCATGCACTCTTACAAAACACCATTCTTTACCAACCAGATCGATGAATCCAGAATTCGATAGAGTTAAGAAAACGTCGCGGTTTGGGTTAGCAATCGCTATCTGCATTACAAAAGATAAAAAGTTGGCAGATCCATTATTTTTGGAATATAGCTGATTTAGCTGATTATGAACCATTCATCAAGAAATGGGTTGATTTGGGTAAAAAAAATTATGGGTTTATTTGGGTCTACTAAAATTACACAACAGCCCAACAGGTGAGTCTTGGGCTACAAACTACCACAAAAATAAATATAGCGGCTGAATCGCTGTAACTCATTTTTATATATTTTTTTTCTTTCTTTTCTAAAACGACCCATTTCAAGGTGAACCCATTTTGGTGGAACCTGTTTCAGCACGAACCAAATTGATACCTTTAAATAGGCCCCGTTAACTCGTTTAGATTAGAACACATTTTCACCCAAACCCGTTGACTTGTTACCCGAGCTAGCAAAGGTCTCAGATTCGTATCCAACTTTCCTAGTTTTCAACCTTTTAACCACCCCTTGAAGGCCACTTGCCCAAGTCCCAATGCAAGCTGTGTTTAACCTCGTCACAGTGGTTAGCAGGGTATTGGTGGGACTTGGGAGCTCATGAGTTTACTAGGCAACGGGTTCTCACGGTCAACCAAAAAGATGTGAGGGTTGGCCAATCAGTAAAAATGGGGTTTGGTCCATATGAGTAACATTTTAGTGAACATGATTATATTAATGTACCTGGATGTTTCTTGATTTGTACTCTTGATACAGCTCTTTTAAAGCTTGAACCGCACTGGAGTCGACATAAGTAATAGCTGAAAGTGACATGTAACTAGATTACTGACTTGAAAAGATCAAATTCTTGTTTGTTAAGAACCAATACAAATGTTCAGATGATGAGTACATACGTGCCATCTCTAGAATTACGAAGCTTATTCTTTCAACTTCTGGTCCACGTTTGCTGGTACACTGGTCAACCGTAATTTCATACTCCCGCAGCCTGAAACACATACAGTGATATGTAAAAAAATTTGGTTTGTTGAAAGCAGCAAAACCGAATTACTAGTATTTACCTGTCTTTCATAAAACTTGTGTTGGCAAAATAGATAGGTGCATCTATCCGAACGATAACAATGCCATTGTATGTATATGCTTCTGGGTACTGTTGGGTGTTTCTGTACACAGTAGTGCTGGTAGACGCCCCAACACAGCTAAAATACAAACAGTTTATTACTATCTAATAATTAAGCAAAAAGTTGTAGCTGCCCACCGGATTTAAATTTTATATAAACAAAATTGCTAACCAATGTGTGGATTCGCTGACTCGTGGATGACAAAAGCTAGCGAAAACCCAACCTATGTATTTACAATGTGAAACTCAAATTAGTAATTTACAAAATATAAACATATGGACAAGTTGTATCAGTGACAATTAGATGCATACCCCAACAAGGACACCGATCTCTATACCGAAAAACAATGTTGTTGCACTAGTGACTGTCCAAAGAAAGAAATCTTTTTTATCTACACGCCATAAAAACATTGCCTCTTCATAGTCGACCTGAATGAATTACAAGATTACACAGTTAAATAATTACTACAGTTTTTAAGAATTATATATAAATCATGAGACATAAAAATCTTTTAGAGATTAAGTTGTATGGCAATGATGTAGATCCTCTAAGTTTCTGGAGAGAGTAAACAGTAAAATACTCACCAGCCCAATTACAGCAGAGACTACAATGGCAGCCAAAGCACACTGCAAAGTGATAAAGGCCACAAAAGGTAGAGTCAAGAATCAAGATCCAATTTAAAAGGAGTTTGATAAATGGTGACTATATGTAGCTGCATAGATAGCACCAAAATCATATGTTGACATCATTGAATTTTGTAGCCGAATTGTACAAAAGGTAACCAACTTTAGTCTCATTTCGGTAGTGTAACTTTAGTGATGGCAGAAAACCCAGAACCTGACAGAAAAAATCTGAAACATTTGGGAACGGTGCCTAGGTATGGCTGTATGGGATTAACGAGTACCCAACGGATAACAAGAAAAAACGCCATCAATGTTACAAACGTTACTGACACGTTAGCTGCCACACCATCATTTTGCTACATTAAACATTTCTCTAAAACCAGGTTACCTTTAATCAAACTTATTGAAACATTTATGATTTCTTTTGCCTAAAAAAGATGATTACTTTTTCATACATTAGACGTTTCATAAATTACCCATAGATGATCATTAAGGTAATTCTCAAATAACACTGTCAAAAACTGAATCGGTGATATAACAAACCAAAAGAAATTGGCACTGAAAACTTGTCAGCTGCAAGCTAATCCTGTTTGTCAGAATTAAGTAGGAAATGAATAAAAGTGGTCATGGTTGGGTCGGATATGGGCAAGGTGGGGTAGCCCACCAAGCCCAATTAGGGTAGGCTTGCATCTGTGGGAACCAAGAAGGAGGCCGGTTCATGTTTCTGCCCCTGCCACGACCGGAGCGTCCCCTGCCCCTCCCCCTGCCCCGCGCCGCTGAAAAGGGATACGGGTTAGGGTTCGGGTTGGGGTGAGCAGCCGGCGGCGGCTGTTGTTGAGATGAAGAAGAAGCCGGTTGCGAGTGGTGTTGTTGAGCCACCAGAACAGATGATGTTGAAGATTGGCGAGCGGCCATCCGAATGACTTCGTCCCTGAGCATAGTACAAGCCGCATCCCAGTCAGCCCCTTGTTGATGGATAAGCGAGGCAGTGGTGTCATACTTGATACTCCTGTGGGAGGCCCCGAACCAGTTGAAGGACCAGCCTAGATTCAGTGACAGGGCTGTCCACATCCTCCAACTGGTTTGCGAGTTCGCTGAGCTTTTGGCAATAATCGTCCAAAGACGAGCAGCTAGCGAGAGTCAGGTTACAAAATTGCGTCTCTAAGGCGGCGGCCCGGGCTTTCTTATTACTAAGAAAGGTCTTTTCGAGCTTGAGCCAAGCGGCACGAGCTGTGGAGACCTGTCCCAGCAATTTAGGTAAGGTGGAGTCGGACACGGTGTTCAAGATCCATTGAAGGACCAAGGCATCGAGTTCGACCCAAAGAGAGTACTCCGCAGACGTGTCTGCAGGAGGGTCGGTACCGTCGATATGGGGTAGAACCTTGTAGGCTATGGCGTGAAGGCGGAACATCTTGACCCAAGAGGTATAGGTGACGGTTTTGCCATCCAAAGTGCGAACCTTGCTCTGGATGTTCGTGACAGAGTAGGCTGGGTGGAGTGGCAATGGTTTGGCAGCCGCATCAGAGGAAGTGGGTGGGTCGTCTTTTGCCATGATCAGAAAACAGGGACCGGAAAAGAAAAGTAATAGGGCCAGCGACTTGAACAGTGATCGGAAAAGAAGAAGCCGGCGATTAGGTTAGAAGAGCCGTAGCTCTGATACCATAAAAGTGGTCTATGGTATTATTGATTGAATGAATTAAACATACATAATAATCCCCTTTATATAGGGAGAACAATTCTACTATAACTATGAAACTAATAATATCTCTATATCTATACAATTAATTCAAAACTATCATTCAAATATTATAGATAATCCGATAATGCTAAGAATGAAGACATGCCTGAGGTATGAATTCAAACAATGGTGTCATGAATAACAGAGCAGAGCAAATAATAAGGCCCATGATGATCCCTGACAAACCAGTTTTTGCTCCACTTTCATGATTAACAGCCGACCTTGAGAAGGAACCTAACCAACATATAAGAAAAATTAATTGTTCCTTCAGAAGCATGTCAACTTATACAGCTTAGCATGTGTACGAGCATATATGCATGCATTGAAAAAAAAAACACATAGAAATCTCACCTGTTGCAGGATATGCAGAGAAAAAAGACCCAAATATATTGG
This sequence comes from Ambrosia x helenae, assembly GCA_030844895.1. Taxonomy (NCBI): domain Eukaryota; kingdom Viridiplantae; phylum Streptophyta; class Magnoliopsida; order Asterales; family Asteraceae; genus Ambrosia; species Ambrosia x helenae. The sequence goes on along the minus strand of JAUTDX010005449.1, from coordinate 18,799 downwards.
CTACTCCAAGGCCAAACAACTGGTAGAGAGCAATGAATGTGTTAGTAGAGATAACTGATTAGGAACATGAACAATGTACCACCTCAAAATAATATATCTGTGATATACCTCTTGATTTGAATCCATTTCATATCCATTTTTTGCAGCCAGGGCTTTGGCGATCCCCACAGATTCCTAATTGCAGAAGTGAAGTGAAGTGAAAGTTGATATTATGAAAAGGGCTAATGCATAAAAAGGTAAACTGCAATTTTGTTTCACTTTTGAGTAATCTAACTTATACAAAGGCCAAAAAAACCATCAAAGTTTCAAAAAAGTTGATTCAAGCGATTACACAAAAAAACTGGGTTTCACCAAGTGAAAAAAAGTCCAACTTGGTCAAAAGTTGCTAATACATCTGTTGCCTTGTCGTTATTATGACCTGTTACCAGTTGCCTTCAATCAAATTTTTCGAAAGTTCGGTTAGTTGATTCTATTTGGAAATCAAGGTGGTTACCTAAAATAGGAAGTAGACCAACTCACCAAAGTTAGTTGCCTTTTTATGCAATGAACCCTTAGCAAAACTATTAAAGATTTTTTCTTATGATAGATATCAAAGAATTATGTTCTTACCAGTATAGCCACTCCAGTAATCAGAAATGTGGTGGAGATTAAGGACTTTACATGCCCAAATTCTTTAGGGATGGAAAAAGAGGGAAGTCCTTGAGGTATATTTCCCACCTGAATTTCTCACTCAAATACAAATGTAAAGTCATTATACGGCATAAACAGTATAGTCCAAACAATTGGAAACCAGATTGTGGATTAAAGTAAAAAAATTATCCAAGCTTTCTTGCTTAAGATACATTTGTTCACTTTAATGTTTCCTGTTATATTGATGTTGACTTCGGTATTTGTATGACGTGTCAGACTACTGTCTAGAAGCTTCTAGCATTAACTTTGACTTTCATTAGTATAATTATTTGAGATCAATGACACAGTATTATATTAGAACTTGGTGCTGGTACTGCAGAAAAAGTTTTCTTCATTATTCTTACCAAAGAAATGGAAGATGGATGAAATATTTTTACAAAAGCTGTGCCCAGAACAACTGCAGTGAGAGGGCCAGCCGCTCTCAAAAAACCGCAAACTCTTTCTTGTTTTACCCTGTAAATTGAACCATCCAAATAGTTAATGAGATCTGAAATTATACATGAGTTAAACTTATTTGGAAGAAATTACTGTACCAAATGCTTCATGATCAACATAATTGCAAGTATAGTAGATCCCATCACGAAAGGAGGCCATGAGAACTACAAACAAAAACCATTGTCAAATGTTAACCACACTTACTAAGATGTGAGGTTTTTGTAAATCATTTTTTATATTTTGGTTTAGACATGGTATCTGGTTACTGGTATGATTGTGTTCAGTAATATGGCAAAAGGCCTGCATAATCCCATCCTATTCAGTCTTTTGTTTTTGTAATTTAGGCTACCTTTATAAGATCTAATTCAGACATGAAAATTTATTGAAAAAATCCTGAGGTGGCATTCCACTTGTTCAATATAGTAAATCACCAGCTACTAACATACTTATATGAGCATGATTGGTCGTGTGTTCATCATGGTGATCATGTTTTCAAATTATCCATAGTTGTTGTTCCCTTCATTGTCAACTGTTAATAAATGCAGTTGGTGCCTTTAAATAGTTATAAAAACAAACCACAAAATAAAATATTAAAGTAAAACCCCAAAGTATGATGCAATCTCCATCTCAAAGAAATAAGAACTTATTTTCCTAACTATCCTTAGAATGCAACATTTTCGAAGAGGCATTTGAAAATTTATATATTTTCTGGTGACAGTCGTTACAAAATATCGATGTGGTTGATTGTGGTACACAAATGCTTCCACATTTATCTTATGAAATCTTTTAGGTATTTATTCATTGGGCAAAGTTTTTAATAAACTACTTGCAAGTAACAATCCCACATTTATGCCAATGAAGTAATAATAAGGTTAATAAAATATACATCTGATTACAAAAATTTTTACCTTATCTGCACCTGATATTATACTCCTAACAAGTGGAATTATTTCACTGCTTCTTTCTACACTATATCCCAAGAAATATTTTGCTTGAGACAGTGCAATAACAATGGCTGAAGCAGTTGTGAAGCCAGAAATCACAGAGTGGCTGATAAATCTGATGAGCCATCCTAGCCTACAATCGATAAGATGTTTATTATAATTAATGATCATTGTAAATCTAACATCATATTCATGACACTGATATGCTAATATTTAGCAACAATTGAAAAATCTGTTGTTGTTCTAAAATACTTAGCATTGAATATCCAACACTTGAGAAAAGTGAGAAATGTTATATTGCATTTATCAGTAGAAGTGTGGAACCATCGAGTTCAATATACATTAACTAACTAGAAGTTAAGAGTACCTCAAGAGGCCCATTGTACATTCTAGAATTCCAACCATGAGTGACAATAATATGGCAAGTTCTGTATATAGTTCACCAGATGAATCAAAATTGCCTAGAACATTTGAGACCAAGAGAGAAACCAATGCTACTGGACCAACAGCAAGCTGACGTGATGACCCGAATACGGAATATACAAATATAGGCACTAATCCAGTATCTGCGGTGAAAAGACCAAACAAAATGCCACAGTTAAGTCAGATAAACACTTTGTCCACCTTTTATACTTAATGCATAAAGTGAATAGCCCCTGTTCAACTTACAAAGTCCATATATTGGTTGAAGTCCAGCTAGCTTCGCATATGACATAGACTGCTCACAGAGACAAAAAAAAATAATAAGTGCACTATGAGATAAAATTTATAGAAAAGGAATATATTACAACAAATCTTTTATTCCAAACAAGTTGGGATAGACTAAAATGAAACTCGATAGAATCATCTATAAAAATAAACTGTTCCAAGGGTTAGGGAACTCATATTTTGTGTCACATTAGGCAAATTCCGGATTTCCGTCCACATGATAGATATTCGGTCATAACTCATAAGGAATGCACCACTTCAAATAAGCGTGCATGCGTGGCAAACTGTGTGTGGATGGGACCTTCTGAGACGTCACAACACAAGCAACTAAAAACAAAGCAGTGAACTCCTTACAGATGTTAAATATTTCATCCCGACACACTCGTTTCTATGAATAAATTAGTTGCCAAAAATTCTTCACAAATCAACGGAAAGGATACATAGTCAGTAAAACTCCCAAAATTCAATTCAGCATTTTATGTGCTAACAAAGTCATACTTTTGACTTCTGAACTGTAAAAACACTACAATCTGTTGGAAAATCAGGCCCTTTGATCGAATAAACAACCACTATATCAACAAACTCGTCCGACACTTTTATTATAATCCAAAGCACACAAAAAGCCAATTACATTGAACCCTACTAAAAAAAACTAATTAAATTAAAAAATAACTAAACTCCTGGATAAACCTTATAAATTCAAACTAACAATTATCCCTAACTAAATATAAAAAAGACTCAATAAATAATTCACCAACAATTATTTATAGATTTCAACTTTAACCTAAAAAAAAAAAAAAAAACAATTAAATTAATATGATAAAGAATGGTAAAGAGTCCAAAATCCAAAGCTATCAAATAAAGTTAAACAACAACATCAAACCAAACAAAATTGCAGAGCTCCTAAATAAGGAAACAACAAATATGCATAGTCTTCAAGTCAAACACGGCAGGTCATGAAATGCTTGTAATATACCTAACTAATATTAATATTAATATTAATATTAATATATTAATATTAATATATGTCATTTATACCTGTGGAACCAGCATTATTCCGACGGTAACACCAGACGTTAAATCCGGTTGAAGATATTCGCGCCAATTATAGGTTCGAATCCAACGAGAGCAAGGAATAAAAAGCTCAATCCAGTCCATCACCTTCATCCGCTTCATCTTATCCCTCCATGTCGACAACAACGACGTCGTATCATCACTTGTGCTACTGTACGAGTGCTGAAACGGGATGATTTTGACCGTACGATTCGTCGGCGTTGTTCTCATGATGATGGAGCAGAATAATACTATTATTATTTATTATTATTATTATTTATTAATATTATGAGTGATTGGTCATGAATGAAGTGTGACGGTTGTTGAGAACCATGAGTTTATGGTATGAGATGAAGATGATCCATTGATGGGTTGTAATGTTCGTTGTTACTACTACGTCTTGGGTCCCTATTTAAAGGCTAAAGCAGCAGAACCTTTTTTTGTTTTCTGAGCTGAGTGTTCTTTAAGTCAATTGGAAAATGACAAATGATAAAATGACAATTCATAATACACGTTTTCTTTTTTTTTTTTTTCTTTTTTTAATATTTTCCATTTTTGGTCCCTCTTAAAATATTGTACAAAAAATATCATGTTTTTACACACACTTTGAAAATATCATTTTTCTCTTTTATTTTTTAACCGTACAGTCTTTTGTGTTTCATTGAGTTGTATCTCTAATTTAGGGGTGTTTGGTAAACCTTTTAATGAGGGTCTAAATCATTCAACGTTGAATGATTCAGTATTTATTGATACCGAATTTGTTTCAGCTTCTGAATGTAATGGTTAAGGTTGAACCATTAAGATTTGGGATGTTGCTGACAAGGGCGGTTCTTAGTGGAGTGGAGACCGGGCCTTGGCCCGCCCAGTTTTTTTCGTTTCGTAGTGTAAATTTTACCGAAATTTTCCAAAAAAATTGAATATGTATTGAGTCCGGCCCGCCCAGATTGAGTCCGGTCCTACCAGGTGTTTGGTTCAAGATCTGTCACTGGTTGCTGAATCATTAAGCACTGAACTATGCTGAACCTTAATTAGACTCTCCTACCAATGTGGGACAAGAAAACCCACCAATGTGGTTCAAGGTCCAACTTAATGATTCAGCACTTAAACATTCGGATCTTTTAATGATTCAGCACTTAATCAACCAAACAACCCCTTAATGATTTTACGGAAAATAAAAACTGATTTTTCATTTCTAACCTAAACATTTTTATCTTTGCAATTTGACCCCTTTGATATTTTCTTTACTTTTAATCCAAAACTTTTTATCTTTTACAATTTAACTCTAACACTTTTATGCTTTAAACTAAGGTTCTTCATACTTTTCAACTTTCGCAAGCTTTCGTTACGTTTCGTTTTAAATTTTGTGAGTTAACACACTGCAAAGTGCATGTGGAATTCAACGTTTTTTCTTTTATTTTTTCTTGATTGATAGTTTCGTCGCAACGCGCGAGTCCTAGATCAATTTACTTATTCTTTTCTATGTTTTACGTACCAATCTAATATCTTCGCATTAACACGTCACAACAGGCGTATGTGGTTCAACGTTTATACATCTGCTTTTCGTAAGTATAAATTATTATCTTCCGATAAATAATATTTGGATTGTTAAAAAAAAAATAGACATAAATTTTAAAGGTTAACCGACCGATCAGTTTACATAACCTGTTCAAGATAAACTCTGGAAAAAAATCCCTTAGATCTCAAACATGTGGACTTGCTATATAAACCGCTAGTTTTCTATACGAATTACAAATCGACCAACCTTCTAATTTTTCCAAGGCTTTAAAAGCTTTATGTTCTACTTATTTTAATATTTTTGAAATTTTTAATTAACAGTCATCCTCAACTCCTTTTTCTTTATGTCTGCCTCATCTAGTCATATTCTCATCGTATGATATTCCTATGGAGAATACGAAGACACGACGACATTAAATGGATCCCACAACTTTCAATTTATAGAAGTATGCAATATTAAAATTGATTTTAGACTACCGGATTAATATTTGATGATCTCATTGGATATGTTATTTAATTTTGTGGTCCGCGTTGTTGCCTACTTTTTTTTTTAATAGTACAACCCGGGTACTCCGTACACGGCTCCCAATGGCTAAAGGAGTCCTAGCCGGCCTTTACCCAGACGGACGGAGCCCCTGGCTCACCAGCCATCAGTTTCGGGGAAACCCCGACCATCTTCCGTCCGAAGGCGCGACAATGAAATAATCGGTAAAACTCGGCGCTCTTAAGAATCGAACCCATAACCTTTGAGCCATAGGTCTTCTATCACTAAGCCTCCATACCACTCCACCATAAGACGGGTGGTTCGCGTTGTTGCTTACTGATGTCATGTAAATTTATAAGATTTTGCCCATAAACTAATATCTAATTTACGTTTCTAATTAAACAAAAACTAGTTTTCAACCCGACGCGCGCGATGCGTCGCGTTATTGACTTCATTACACGCATTATGTCATCACAATACAAAACAAAACATGTCATCACAATGCAAAACAAATATGTTATTGACTTCATTACACGCATTATGTCATCACAATATCACAAATCCATCATATTTTGTGATGCACTTAAAAAGTCCAATATTTGCAAAGATTTAAAACTGCTTTTCTACATAAATTTGGAACAACTTCATTATATATAAGCATAGTGTTTTACACATGTCCTTTTTCCTTTTAAACCTCATGTACATGCACAATACATATTTAACTTAAAAGAATTAGAAAATCAATGTTATTTTGTTTAATGAACTTGAGAAGTTTTCATTCTATATCTTTTCGTATACAAAACAAAGCATGGAATGATATAGTTTGGACTTTGGAGATTATAATATAAACTATAAAGAAATAAAGGCAAACAATTGTTGAGAGTTGGGACTAAAGAGTTGAGATTGATAAGCCTACCGAATCTTACAATTGCCCATCTATGTAGGCCCTTTAAATAAGGAGTATACTGGGCTTTATATTTAGTTCAGTTCACAAACGATCCAACAATTAGCTGGTAGCAATTGTAGTTTCCATAACTTATTTTAAACACAATCTTACCTGGGCACTAAGTATTTGAGGTACTCACTTTGATCCAGGTAGTCATTTACTTAATTCCATATTGTCTCAATCGCACATACTTTCAAATAATGAGACAGGCACTCATGGATTGTATTACAAAGATAATATGATAACAAAAACTCAAAAGCTTTATTGAACTGGAATCAGAAACAAAACAAACACAAAATCTCAAACGATCTGGTCTACCAACTCTCTCACAACTGGATCTCTCTATACCATCGACAAGCTATACAAAGACAATCACTAACAGATACAAGATGTATCTGCTACAACAAGAACAAACCCTAGCTGACTAGACGAAAGAGAGAACAAAATACAACGAGAGATAGACACTGATGCTAAAACCCTAAAGAGAAGAAGACACAGCCTTATATAGAAAGCATGGAAGCTTCTAATCAGAAAACACAATCAGATGAATATTAGCCATTGGATTATATGACACGGATCGTAATCCAATGGCCACAAATGATCTTCGACACAAGTGGACAAGTGGGATATATCTGGATCAGAACTGGATCAGGCCTTCAGACTTAACTTCATCCAAGCCCAGACAGCAACTAGCCCAATATGCACATCTACTTCTGACTCAGCAACCAGCCCATTAACTCTTCTACTCTGGATCAGCAGCAACTAGCCCAAATATTATTTAACCTTGTAAAATAAAGAGAACTTATAAGAAAGTAAAATGTGTAAATGAAACCATATAAAAAACTAAAGAATTGGAATGATATACCTTATCTTTTTAACACTCCCCCTCAATTCTTTAGCTATTATTTCCCAAATGGGTCAAACAAATTCAAACCTTTACACATATTCTCATGAGTAGAAGCCAAAAGTCCTTTAGTAAAAACATCAGCCAACTGATCTTTAGAATCAATAGACTCTGTCTTGATAACACCTTTAATAACTTGATCCCTTAAAAAATACAAGTCTAATTCGAAGTGTTTTGTTTTGTCATAAAAAACAGGGTTAGCAGCTATCGAAATAGCTGCATTGTTATCACAATATATACTAATAGGAACTTTTACTGTAACACTCAATTCTTCTAAAATATTTCTCAACCACATAACTTCACATGTGGCAGCACACATTGCCCGGTATTCAGCTTCAGCTGAAGACCTAGAAATCGTTGACTGCTTCTTGCTTTTCCAAGAGATTAAGTTATCTCCAAGAAAAACACAGAAACCTGTCACAGACTTCCTAGTTGACACACACTTACCCCAATCAGAATCTGAGTAAACTTTTAAGTTAAACTGGTCAGATTTCTGAAATCTAATACCTTTTCCAGGTGACATTTTTAGATATCTCAAAAGTTTGAAAGCAATTCTCAAATGACCATTAACAGGAGCATGCATAAACTGACTTAAGTAGTGCACAACATATGATATGTCAGGTCTGGTATGTGACAGATAAATCAATTTTCCAATTAACTGTTGATAACCAGTTAGATTATTAACAGGAAAAGAGTGATCATTGATCAAAGGAGTTAAAACATGGTTTTGTTCAATAGGAACATTTACTGGTTTACAACCCAACATTCCATATTCAGCTAACAAATCCGTACAGTATTTTCTTTGGGTCAAAACCAATTCATCACTATTTCTAATAACCTCAATACCCAGAAAATATTGTAGTTTTCCTAAATCTTTAATCATAAATTTTGATTTTAAACATGTTTTAACCTTTTCAATTTCAATCACAGAATTACCAGTAATTACAATATCATCTACATACACTAACAAAACAATAAACACAGATTCAGTTTGTTTAAAGAACATAGAATGATCACATTTACTTCTTTGAAATCCAAACTCAATCAAAGCATTTACTAGTTTCTCATTCCACATCCTAGGTGCCTGCTTAAGGCCATACAAAGATTTATTTAACTTACAAACTTTATCACTATCACTGTTGAAATATCCCTCAGGAAGTTTCATATAAACCTCCTCATTCAGTTCACCATAAAGAAAGGCATTATTTATATCAAGTTGGAATAACTCCCAATTATTTTGAACAGCTAGAGTTATAACACATCTTACAGTGACAATTTTCACAACAGGGGCAAAGGTCTCATCAAAGTCAATCCCTTCCTTTTGACTATATCCCTTAGCTACTAACCTAGCCTTAAACCTTTCTATTTCCCCATTAGCCTTATACTTGACTTTATAAACCCATTTACACCCAACAATGTTTTTATTTTTAGGTTTATCTACAATAGTCCAAGTATTATTTCTATTTAAGGCCTCAATCTCATTGTTCATGGCCTGAATCCACTCAGGACTACTAGATGCTTCTTTATAACACCTAGGTTCAAAACTCTTAGATAATGTAGTGGCAAAACATTTAGATTCAAAAGACAATTTAGAAAAGTTAATAACATTTTCTATTCCATACTTGACCTTACCCTCTACAACATATTCATTATATTTTCTAGGAAAAACAGAACTTCTTGAAGATTTTCTAATACTACTTAACTCAACAGACCCTGAGGTATCACCCTCAGATAGATCTGTATTATCATGAGCAGTACTCACATGTCCTGCCCTATCAGTGTCTTTTTCCCCACTGTTTGACTGCTGATTATCAGCCAAGTCATGAACAGTTTTGGAAAGACCTTCTGATTGCAGATTTTCATGTGTTCCTACTTCTGGCTTACCTTGACCCTTTCTTTCATCATCGGGCTCATCTACCTCAAAATTGTTTAAAGAGTCTGTGTTTTTCATATGAGTCAAAAAAATTTAAATGGTTAATTTGTTTTTCTGTATTTGAATCAAAAGCTTCAATATTTTTGTTTCTTTAAAAGGAAAACAATCTTCAAAAAATTTTACATCTCTAGAAAAACCAATAGTTTTAGTATCTAAACTGAAAACCTTATAACCTTTCTTTTCATTTGAATATCCTATCAAAACACATTTTTCAGCTTTACTATTAAATTTATCTGAATCATTTAACACAGTACAGAAACACAGACAACCAAACAATTTTAAATGTTCTAGAAAGGGTTCAAAACCATATAGAAGTTCATAAGGTGTCTTTCCTTTAACACTCCAGTAGGGGTCCTATTAATCAAATATGCAGCAGTTAAGACACATTCAGTCCAAAATCTAATTGGTATATTACTTTGGAACAATAAAGCCCTAGCCACATTCAGCAGGTGCCTATGCTTCCTCTCAACTATCCCATTCTGTTGAGGAGTATAGGCACATGTTGTTTGATGTATTATTCCATTGTTTTTACAAAACTGTGACATTTGATTATTAACAAATTCTAAACCATTGTCACTTCTGAAACATTTAATCCTTTTATTAAACTGAGTTTGAACAAGATTATAAAAGTCTTTCACATTTTCAAACACTTCAGTTTTGTTTTTCAGTAAACAAACCCAAACTGCTCTGGAATAATCATCAACAATTGTCAAGAAATACTTAAAACCATCCCTACTAACAACTCTATAGGGACCCCACACATCTAAGTGAACAAGTTCCCCTACTTGGGTTGACTTATGTTCACTTAGTGGGAAAGGATCTCTATGTTGTTTAGCCCTGTGACAAACTTCACAGGGTTGGGTTTTATCATATTCTCCTATGTTGAATTTTTGTTTAAACACTTTAACAGCCTGTTCTGAAGGGTGTCCTAACCTAGCATGCCAAATATTATACATATTTATACTACTAAGACACACCTTATTCAAACAAGAATTTCCACACATATACAGTCCCTCAAACTGTTTACCAGTCACCAGGACTTTCTTGGTTGACTGGTCCTGTATGAAACAAGCATTTTCATTAAACCCAACATACAAGTTATTATCCCTAGCAAGCTTGTGTACTGAAATAAGATTAACTTTGTATTCAGGAACTACCAAAACATCTTTCAAAACAACACCATTTGCTAAATTTACATTACCAATTTTAGTTACCAAAGCCTTTGTTCCATTTGGATGATTAACATGAATATTTAAATCAGTAACTTCAACATAATCAGTTAACTCAATATCATCAGTAACCATGTGTTGACTAGCCCCTGAATCCACAATCCATCCAATTTTAATCTTATTCCCTACATTACTTGCAAACCCAAAAACAGGTTTTCCATAGACATTGGCACAGAAAAAACTACCTGATACATTGCAGCTCTGTGGTGTTTCCTTTACTTTATCATTCAACAAACTTAACAGTTTAGACATTTGATCATTAGTTAAAGAAGTAATAGGAGTATTAGATTCAACAGAAACATTATTACTTTTACCCCCCATCTTCCTAGCCTGACTCCCCCTTGACCTCATCCAAGGAGGATACCCTATCACCTCAAAACACTTTTCAGCTAAATGACCAGTTTTATTGCAATGAGTACACTTTAATGGTGACTGACTAGTTGATTGCTTATTAAACCTTTTATTAAAATCCACAAACTCATTGGTTTTAGTAGCAAAACCAACTGTTTGAGTCTTTTTATTAGAACCACTTGAGTTTCTATGTGACTCTTCCCTAGAAACAATAGCATAGGCTTCCTTAACAGTAGGAAGACTATCCCTAGTTAACAAATTGGTCCTAACAGATTGATAACAACTATCTAATCCCATCAAAAATTGCATCAATTTGATCATTTGACTAAAATTATTAAAGTCTCTTGAGGCATCACAGGTACATGGAGGCAATTGGAGAATTTGATCCAATTGTTTCCACATAACTGTGAGTTTTTGATAATATTCAGACACAGAAGACCCTTCTTGATTAAAACTATTAATTTTTTGATAAAGATCAAACACCACAGACCCATCAACTTTATCAAAAGTTTCTTTAAGTTCTTTCCAAACATCAGAAGCAAGTTTAGAGAATACTTGTCCTAGATACAACTCTTCAGACATAGAATTTAGAATCCAAGTAAGCACAATAGAATTACACCTATCCCATTGTTTAGCCAATATAGGATCATCAACAGATTTTACACATTCTCCATTTATAAAACCAAGTTTATTTTTAACTTGTAATCCTAGTATCATTGCATTAGACCAAACACTGTAATTTTCTGTCCCTTTTAGTTTTATACTAATAATTGTTAGATTTGCAGAATCACTAGGGTGAAGATATAAAGGATCACTTGCATCTAGTTTGTTTACTTGAGTAACAGTAGATGCAAGATCCACAACTGGTCCAGATGTTGGACCACCTTGTGGACCTAATGGATTATCTCCTTCATTCACCATATTCACACAACTATCAAGAACAAGTAATCACAGCAAATCAACACACTAAGAACAAATAATCACAGCAGATCACACAAACAAGCAAAACTCAATATGAACAACAGATAGAAACAAAGACTCTTGGCGAAGCTGTACCGGTGTTCCAGATCACTGGTTCATCACTCAAGGTGCCAGTGCAAGTCCTGGTACAGGAGCCACTAAAGACCTAGACCAATCCTGAAGCTAAACAGGGATACAACCCTGGCAATGACTCCTTAGGACAACTCTACAAAAAAACAGTAAAGAAAAGGTCAGATCTCACCAATCAGGCCCAAGTTAGGGTTCGCCACAACTCGTAATGTATATCCTTCACTTAGGGATATACATCAGAGAGCAAGAATAACAAGCTATCCACACACAGATCTTGAGATCAGATCTGATTCACCCAGTTTTCAGCAACTTTCCTTTAACAACCCTAGATCTGAATATCAGATCCACACAGCGTTATTTAGACTGAACACCAAGCCTTCAATCAAATAATCAAAGATCCAAGAACCCTTAAGACTATTCCAGAGAAACCCTAGATACCAGCGGAAGACGATAAACCAACACGAGCCTAGAGCTCTGATACCATATTACAAAGATAATATGATAACAAAAACTCAAAAGCTTTATTGAACTGGAATCAGAAACAAAACAAACACAAAATCTCAAACGATCTGGTCTACCAACTCTCTCACAACTGGATCTCTCTATACCATCGACAAGCTATACAAAGACAATCACTAACAGATACAAGATGTATCTGCTACAACAAGAACAAACCCTAGCTGACTAGACGAAAGAGAGAACAAAATACAACGAGAGATAGACACTGATGCTAAAACCCTAAAGAGAAGAAGACACAGCCTTATATAGAAAGCATGGAAGCTTCTAATCAGAAAACACAATCAGATGAATATTAGCCATTGGATTATATGACACGGATCGTAATCCAATGGCCACAAATGATCTTCGACACAAGTGGACAAGTGGGATATATCTGGATCAGAACTGGATCAGGCCTTCAGACTTAACTTCATCCAAGCCCAGACAGCAACTAGCCCAATATGCACATCTACTTCTGACTCAGCAACCAGCCCATTAACTCTTCTACTCTGGATCAGCAGCAACTAGCCCAAATATTATTTAACCTTGTAAAATAAAGAGAACTTATAAGAAAGTAAAATGTGTAAATGAAACCATATAAAAAACTAAAGAATTGGAATGATATACCTTATCTTTTAAACAGATTGCTTCACCAAAAGAGCCTTACCAACTCATTAGAAACTTCCAGAAACCCAATAATAAAACTATGTCAGTAGAGAGTCTTGCTTGCTCGCCCGATGAAAAGACACTCATTCGATTAGATAACTCATTTCAGTATCATAAATGTACATTTGTAGGAAACGCGGCCTTTCATCAGGCGGTGGGCACATGCTTCCAAGCCAATGGTGTATCTGGCCTTCAATTTTGAACACATAAGGGCCATTGCCATTGTTTATTTTCTCATCGACCTTCGCACCAAAAGATGTCATCGAAAACATAGAATTATACGCTCTAATGTTGTTCAAAAAGTCAGGCTGCGCAAACAGACTAATGACATCTGGCGGAGGCGTTCTTGGATAAGGGAGTGCCACTTTGCCGCCTTTACAGCATTGCGTGTATTTTGGGCGACAGTTGATAGAACGGGAAACACATCGCTCATCGTACCAGAAAAGTGCATCACAGAACTCACACACTACATTGCAGTCGCCAATGTCAATATAATGAGATGAATACGATGAGGCAGCAGCAGACAAAGAAGAAGTGCGGACGACACGTCTTGCTGGGCTAGAAAATGCATACCCAGAAAACTCAGGCACAACAGACGAACTCTCAGTCGAAGGCTGACCAACGGCGCGACGTTTTCTAGAAGTCATGGTCACGTCAATTAAGTATGGCAGCGTAACAACAACACAACCACTTGCGAATCAAAAAGCGCAATTTCTAGGCTACCAACAATAGCTCTAACAACAATCAAACCATATACCAACCAACAACAACACAGTCAAGCAACACAAACACACCTACGAACCTAGCTAAAGCAGGAAAAAATAAACAGGAAACTAATTATAAAAGAAGCAAGAGAAGTTACCCTCGTAGATGACACTGCGCATGAACAGAAAACAGAACCGCCTGAAACAAATAACGAATATTAGAACCAGGGAAAAAAGAACTATGACATTGCTCGTATAAAGTAGACCAATAAAAGACATTATAATTCTAGCTGTTGTTAGACAATAATAATATTTCAAGCAGTATTTGAAACTACGTAAAACAGAAAAATTGGTGACTACATAAAACAGAAAGATTGGTTACTATCCATCAAATTACTTTGCAGTTTATCTCTAACAACAAAAGCTAGCTAAATTTATCAATGAAACTCATCAAATGTGTCATTGGAAGACATTTTTTGTATAAGCGAAAAATTAATAGAAACACAAAACGGTAATGACATTCAGTGAGATAAGCCGGATATTCTTCATCACAAACATAATCATTTATATGCTAACATCATCTTTACTCCAAATAAACAGAGAAAGACAACAACATTTATGAGCTAAGTATGTTAAAAAAATTTAAAATTAAAAGTGAACAAATGCATCACTATTACTAACTACCATGGATCATAACTCTAATTCACAGCACCAACCTTCACTTTTTTGAGCTTAATATTCAGCAACTGGTAATATGGTCAAGCACATATTTGAGATGTAATCCGTTTATAAAATTCTTTTTTTTATTCACCCATTATGTATTACATCCTGATAATTATGTCACTTAACGCATTATAGCAAACATTAAAGTTGAATATATGATACAGGCATGACTTGGAAAAATACCAAAATCAAATATAAGTTGTTCTCAAACAAAAGAACAGACAAATTACAATTTAGTCACCTGCTGCAAATGGGATTTTAAAATTCAAAAAAAGAATGATAAAATAGCAATGAATCATCAACAATTTGATCTTAAGACAAACGCAATTCAACATTCTATTACTAACTACAAAATAATGATGCTAAGAAACCCAATATTCCTACTTCTTCAAGTCTTTCACCTCCCTAATCTTCAATTCTTCACATACCCTAGACCTGGCAAACGGGTCGGGTCGGGTCGGGTGGCTTTGGGTTGTGGGTCAGAATGGGTTCGGGTCAATACGGGTATGGGTCAAAATGGGTCGATTAAAAAATGGGTTATTTTGGTTGGGGTCGAAGCGGGTTCGGGTTGAAACGGGTTTTGGGTTGAAACGGGTTTTGGGTTGAAACGGTTTTCGGTAATCTACCATACCCCCTTGCTAACACCCACTAAATTAATAGATTCGGGTTGTTCACCTATCACTTAAATGAACCCATTGATTTTCTATAATTAAGACAGTTATACGATTTTACCTTCAAAACGCTGTCACGCCTTAAACAAAGAATAACTTGAATTTATCAATGTGCTTATCCATTCTCCTCTGTTCTCTAAGCTGATGTGAGTAATGACTAAAGTACAACAGTTCCTCATATTATTCCTATCTTTTCTACCCTCAATCATATCCCAAAAAACCATCATTTGCAGCCAGTCATGTCCCAACAGCTAACCAAACCCCATCCCCTACTCATTCGGCTCCTCCCTCGGCTGCGAAATCCCGCTCACGTTGACTCATACCGCCGCGAGTAAAAGAAACTAAGCATAAAGGACACTAAGCTGGATTTAGCGATACGTCTATCAATTTTTGACCCCTTTGCTTGTAAAAATACCCCACCACACCTAATCGATAATAAAAACAATTGAGACACATTTGCTTAACAATCAATGAGGCTATGATCGCAGACACACACAAGTGATATATTATATCCTTCAAGAGGTTGATACTCAACATCAGCTATATAATACCGCCGCAAAAAATAAATGGCCAAAACGTTCCCAACCCCCCTCAACAAAGCACCAGTAGGATATTACTCATGTGTTGACTTTCAGTGGTCAAACAGCTTAATTGGTCAGAGGGTCCAATTTTTCATTTTAGTTAGTATATTAGTGTTGAAGCATTTAGGATTGTTTTTTTAGCATGATGCTGGTTTACTTTGAATTCTTGTGCCACAATCACGATTTTTTATATAAACATTACATACAAAATTGGACCCAGTAAGCTTGAAGTGCCAGATAGATTTGTACCCAAAGGTCCAGATTTGGGAAGTGTTTGTGAAATGGAGTTTGTGCTAAACAGAACTGGAAAACCATCCTGTGACAAATTTACCAAAAACCTCCACCCATGAAGTGCGCCCCAATAAATATCAAAATGCAAAAACTCATAAGCATAATCGAAGCAAGTAGCATAATCAAAGCAAGTCGGGAGTAATTGAAAAGAGAACAAAAAGGTAAACATAAAACGAAACCCCATTTTAACCAGACAACATGACAATGCAATTACCTTACGAATCAAACGAAGAAACAACAAAACATAGATCCATGGTTTGTGGGGGTTATGTGGAAGAAACAGACATGAATTTGAGTGGGTATGGTCTTTGATTATTGTAGGTAAGGTAAGGTTAAAGAGGCATGGAAAAGATGATTTAAACACACTATCGGGTAAGGTGAAGGAGGAAAAAGATGACTGAGCTCACATGGGAAAGCTAGCAATAGAAGGTTGTACCATATGCTTAAGTTGGTTGTACAAACTGCAATAGTTGTGTTACACTCACATAAAGAATTTAGTAAATATAGTATGAATAATATGAAATCAGATAGTGGAAATATGAACAAGAATAGAGAGAACAGAGGTAAATATATGCGGGGGCAGGGGTGCTCGGGCATGCTACCACTTTATGTTGACAAAATGCAAATTTCTTTTTCTTTATGAGTAACTATGAGCAAATATTATGATACCAATGAGTAAAGGATGTCTAGCACAAAAAGGGACAAAGTTTGATTTTTTGTTAGGGTTTGGTCAGTGATGAATTCAGAAATTTTTTCCGTTAAGTTTACTTTTTTAGATACTTCAATTTCATATGGCCAAATATCAAAAAAAAAAAAAAGATCAGGTGGTTCGACAGTTCGTGTGGTTCGATGGTTTAGGTCGGGTAAGGTTCATCACATAATAAAAATTGATAGATATTAATCCTTGAGGATAAACATAATAATTTAGTTTATCACTTATGTATAAGTTTAAGTTTATTAAAAGTAGGAATCCTAGTTTTAATTAAGAGTCCTTATTCTAGTATGATTGGTATGTTTCTTCTATTATAAATAGCATAGGTTCTAATGTATTTGATTTTATTCAATTTTCAATTAATAAAATAGAGTCGGAGAGTTCCTCCAATATCGAGTGTGTTGCAACTTCGCTTTCTTCCACTTATCAATTGTTTGCTCTAACAATTGGTATCAGATCACAGGTGTGACTCTCGTTCAAGTCAGATCCATGGGGTGATTAGCCACAGCTGAAATCAAGGCCGAATAAGTTGCGGGTGTTGCAACTTACCTTGATCCGATAAACTTGAACCAGCAAAAGAAGACTGGAGACGAAGCATGGGAGACGCCAAGGAGGAGCCGCAGCAGCCAACAACAACCAGATCGTTTTGCAACAACGAGATCCTACAAAGGCGTCTTTATCATGTCCGAAACTCACGAGTTCGAATTATAACACGTGGGTAATCTTGATGGAGGCAATGCTTGATGCCCAAGGATTATGGGAAGCCGTTAAATCCCCGACAATGATGTTGTTGATGACCGAAAGAACAAGTTGCTCGTGCTTTAATCCTTCAAGCACTTCCCGAAAACATACTCATGCAAGTGGCTAGGAGTAGAAGCGCTCGGGAAATCTGGAATCTTTACGTGTAAGATTCTTGGGTGTCGATCGGGTTCAACAAGCCCGATATCCAACTCTCATGAGTGAACTTGATAACTTGAGAATGAAGGATAGCGAACAATTGAAGAATTCGCTAGAAAACTCTCGGAGTATGTGAACAAATTCAACAGTCTTGACATGAACTTGAGACGCCACGGTTGTCAAGAAGTTACTCGATGCCATGCCGCCAAGATTCATTGTAATTGTTGCTACGATTGAACAAATTGCAGATTTGAAACACCTGACTTTCGAAGATACTGTTGGATGACTTAAAGCATTCGAAGAAAGAATCAAAGGACAAGAAGATAATGTTAAAGAGAGAGAGCAAACTGATGTATATCAAAACCGATTCTGGCAAAAAGAAGAGTGGTGATCAATATAAAAGAAATCAAGGCCGCGGGAGTGGTTCGAGTAATCAAAAGTTCCGAGGCCTGGGACGAGGTAATGGTCGTGGTACAAGCGGACCAATGACAAGTTAATGACAACCAAGGTATAGAACACACAGCAATAAAAAACAATGGTCGAGAAAATAACCGAGGTAAGGACGCGATAAATCATCTGTTAGATGTTTCAATTGCAACTCCTATGGCCACTTTGCGTGGGAAGTACAAGACCTGCTCAACCACAAGAAGCTAACCCCTAAACCAAACTCAAGAACAAGGTCCCGCACTCATGATGGCAGTGGTCGAACCTTTGACGAAGAACCGTAATCCTGAAAAGGGAGATGTGACAGCCAACAACATAATGCTTAATGAAGAACCGTGCAGCCGACTTTGTATAAGAATGATTCGAATGA
>JAUTDX010005448.1:0-35410 GCA_030844895.1 Ambrosia x helenae | reverse complement strand
TTTGGCGCATTGCGCCAGTTTTTCAAAACCAAGGTTTTTATTAACCTGCTACCATAGTCCCAGAGTCATTTCATATCTCTACTTGTACAACAAACTGAAATCGAAACAAATAAAACAAACAAAGAAACCTACTCAGGACTAGACTTGGTCTGCTTCTGGGTGATATCCAGCTTCGATTTCTCCCAACGTCACAGCACCCAACGCACCATACTGCCCCTTCATAACGGGCCCACTCGCCGGCGACGAAGACGACGGCGGACATTCCATCGAGTCATTCTAAAACAGCGTTCAAGTCCAGCAGCATCTCCCTCAACACCCGCTAAAGTATTCCTCACCACTTAAAATTTCCTAACACCTCTGTTGTTGCATAACGGTAACAGAGGATTGATGGGTGTGAGCCGGTGGGTGTTGCATTGGCATGGTTTGTGCTGTTTGGAACACTCTGTTTGACATCTTTTTAAAAAAAAGTATATATATATATTGGGTTGGGTTTGGATAATTAAGGAAGGGTGTACTGAGTTGAAGAATAAAGAAGATGATGATGAATGATTAGAGGAGAGATTAGTTGATGTTTAAAGATGGTTTTTTTTGAGTCTTTTTCTTGGTTTTGTAGAGAGAGGTGTTGTGATAAGAAGGAAGGAAGGGTGTAGTGAGTTGACTGGGTATGGTTTTTTTTGAGTGAATCGGTGAGTTGAGAGATGTCTAACTCGGTGGCTACTTCTTTTTATACTGTCTGTCACTGATTGGCCTTTTGAGATACTATAAAAAAGTTACTGTATGTTTTATACACGTTGGGAACGTAAACTTTCCTAGGAAATAATTATTATTTAAATTAAATTATAGAGGTTTTTAAACTTCAATTTTAATTATTTCAAGTTAAAATATTATTTGTTTTTTACACAATGTGATCAACGTTGCTAAAGTTGTCATTTTCTGTTGTAGTGTAATCTATCAAATATTCCAAAGGGAAGTAGAACGCAAGTGAGCAATAAGTTATGTTGTTGATTTTTTAGGTAGTAAATTCTTTTTTTTTAAGTTACATTTGACGTAATAGCATTACTATGGATGACCCTTTGACTTGATTAAATAGCTTCATAGCCTAAGAAAATCAAAAGTATCAAAATAGAATGGTATAAATACATGTAGGTTGTCAATGCACGTTTTCTTGTGTTTGGTCATTTTTGCTCGAGCTTATAAATTAGTCTCACCAATCATGAAAGCATTACTCCCACAAGCCCATAAACTGTCCGTTGTGGCCCGCGAGTCACCTGCCGCGAGCCACAACCTTGTCCACGTGGCTCAGCGAGTACCACGACACATCCACATGAAAGCCTGCGTGAGCAACCGTACGTGATCCAGTTCGCGTCCGTTAGCGGGCGGTTTCAAATTTGAAATTTAAAAAAATTTAATTAACATTTATTACCCAACAAATTATTTACCTATTTATATTAATTTTCTTCTTCACAAACTTCTTCTTCTTCACAATTCTCAAACCCTAAACCCTTAATCTACAAAACAACTTCAATCATGGTGCAGTGGACCGAGGAGGAAGAGCTAACACTGATTATCGCGTACAACCAAGTGCACGGTGACGGTGTTTCATCAAGCCGAGGATCACCTTGTGGCCGCAGACACAGTGGCACATGGTCCTAGCCGAGTTTGGTACCCTTGTCGAGGGTCCCAACGGTACAAAACGATTCCATCTTTCACACCGCAGATTTTAGTGTAATCTTTTTTTTAGTGGTGATGTTTTTTTAGTCTAATGTTTTTTTTTGTAATGCAATGTATTTTCTTTTTATTTTGCACTCACCTGCCATTCACGTGATCAGACTTAACCATAAAAAACTAACAGGTTAGGCCTAAAGAACAAGACCTGCAAGATTTTACAATATAAAGGACGATTCTCATCAATTTTAAAGTTAAAGGACAACCGCTGAAAATTTTGTAAACATAAAGGACGCTTTCCTGTAATTTTTCCTTTTATCTTATCTTAGGGACTATCTTTTTATCTTTATTGCATGATCTGGTATTGATCCAGGTTTGAAACAATTTGAAAAAAATAAATACGCCTCCTATATAAAATAACAAGTTGACGACTCTCTCAAAGCGTTGTGGGCGACAAGTAGCCTGATCACACCAGCAGCTGGATCACACCAGCATAGTTGATCACCGCCTTTACATTGTATTACATAATGTCCCAAACGCAAACATGTCTGAACAAGCTTAAACGCAATAAACATGTTTACGTTTCATTAAACTATTTCCCATTATCCGAAAAGCGAATATGTAGGAGTACCTCTACACATGGTATCAAGAATCCACTATAATTAAGAAAAAAAGAAACAATAATTCTTTCATCGATTAAGTCCTATCTTATAACATTACCATGACGGGTGAAAAATCTAGATCAGTTTCTTCTTTTGAAAGAAATGGGTCAAGTACCATAGTTGTGCACATGACGCCAATATGCAAATACCCAAAGATAAGATACTGTACCAAGCCACCCGAGAATTGGTAGCCTCGCTCACTCCTCTCATTTCTGCCTCTCTGTATGATCATTAAAACAATGCGAATCACTATCAAAATACATAAATGTAAATGGGTCGATTTGGGTTGTGGTCTATCTCAAATGGGTCAAACCAGAAAGAAAACACATTTGTCTAGATTCTACTGTCAGCGCATACAATCTCCTACATCATAATTTTCATATCACTTCTCAGATTATTATCAAATACTGAGAAGTGATATGGAAATTATGAGTTTCTCTTTCTCCTTACACTCCAAACTGTAATATCCTAGTGCTAGTATTAAGAGAAGGCATACATGTCATAAAATTTAAAATTGAGTATATTTGATATTACGATTTTTCTATCGATAAATAAGATAATAAACCAAATTGTGAGATAGAAAAAATTAATAAATACAGACAATAAAAGTGTTAGCGGATCAACAAACCTGACCATTTTGAGTTAAAAACAATTCAACCTGTTTCAACTTTCAACCCGACTTGTTTTGACTCATTACCCAACTCACCCATCTTGCCACCCCTACAAATTAAAAACATTGGACTTGAATTGCCAGAAGAAAGCTTACCTGCTCTTGAGGTATAACAAATTATCATGAATAGCCTCCACTACTCCTTCAAGCTTTCTCAACTCGAGCTCAACACCCTATGAAGCAATCCAAGCAAACATATCAAGACAAGTAAAAGGGGAACATAACATAATCCCACCATCCGTGAAATCAAAACGTTTAGTTTGACAAACCATGTTAACAAGAATGTATGACATATTATAAAAACAAATTTAAAGTAAATCAGTGTTACTAACAATGAGAAAAGATGAATTCTTAAATCTTTCTACATCCATCGAATATTCAGACATTTTTTGGATGAAAATCATTGTAACTAACAATTTGTGCAGAACAAACCTTTTATCGACTTCTAAATATTCTTCATGTTAAGTTCACAGTTGTCAAAAGCTCAATACTTATACTAAAGTGGAAAATATTTTACCCTGTATAGGTAAAGTACTAAATGGGTCAATTTGAGTAGTACTTTGTCCCTGACTCATAAACAGGAAACTTTAAAAACTGATTAAGATAGGAACGGGCTGAGCAGGTCAAGCAGGTTTAAAAGATGGAATAATGCACAAACCATGGCTTTAGCCTCGTTACCCAGCCTGCCTGATGTGCGCATTTTGCCACCTTTAACTTATTTATTCTATTGTGTTGACCTTTTTAACATAATGTCAAGAGTTATTACGCACCTCGATTTTTTCTTTCCTAGCAACCGACTCCCAATCCTTTGCTGCAACTCCAATTTTCCAGTCAATATTAACACTTAAGGCACCACCTTCATTAGGGCGGTCAGGCCAGAAGCATGTCATATACTGCCCAGACTCGCTTGATGTGAATGCAAATTGACCATGTGTTACATTCTCCTTATGGTGAAGAACATGTCCGTATGGTGACGTGACCTGCAAAGGCATCCGAAACCACAATTAGAGTTCATTTGTACAAACATGAGCGAAAATTATGTACAGTCTTGATTACATGCAGAAAAAGGCCGGTAAACACTAAACACACATTATTTACCATATAATTATCCTTTACAAGAAATTGCTTCAAAAAAGACTCTGTTAAGTTTGACTTAAGACATGCAGAAACTATATATATATATACACACACACACACACACACACACACTCAACATGACATAAATGCATATTGCCTTGTACATATAAGAGAAAAGATTTAAGAGTGGCCCAAGCCACTTGGCACTACAAAAGATATGCTTTTGCATAAGTCCGTTCTAAGAAATATGAAGATAACAAACGCTACTAGATAATTATTTAAAACTCTTGAGCAGATAAACATTAGACCAAAGTTTCATTTCTTTGCTTGGAAAACCAAATGAACCTGTTGGTTTAAAGTTCTGCCATGGGTTCTAAATTTTTCTAAATAACTCAGATTAACTTTATGAGAACTGATAAGTTATATATTACAGTGAAAGCTGCTGGTTGTATACCATGGTTTTTAAAAAGCGCTAGGCGCTTCGAGATGTTTAGGTCCCCAAAGCTGAGGCGCATGACGAGAGCCTCACATATGCGACACATCTCTCTAATCTCTATGCACAATCAAATAAGCTTTGTACACAATCAAAAGCTGCAGCCTTTTATCAAGTAAAACATTAATAATTTCATCATCCCTTTGGTTGTTTTTACACATCACCCTCCTACATGCCCTAATACGGACCCGGATACGCAGGAGGCGTCACCTCAAAGCCCTAAGGTATTTTCGAGATTGCCTCGCGCCTCAAACACGCTTCTTAAAACTAACTTTGTATATCAGTAACATAAATGTTTTGCATCAAGTTTAAGTTTTCAAATCAAGTATTCAAGTGGTCCAAATGTGTATACACACACAAATATTTTAATTTAAAACTATATATTTCTTTCATTTAGCATAAAGAAGATTCCACATTATAACTTTTCTTTCTACCATGAAATAAAAGGACCACTTTTGAAATCCAACACAAAGATGAACATTATAGCTTCCAAAAGTCCTAAAATTGCGTATTAAAGCTAATTGTCTGCTTAGAATATTTTGACACATTTGAGGACTGCTTGTAATCACTTATGAAAACTTGTTATCTACTTATCGCATTTGTAGTCAACGCGACCAACACAAAATTCTGGTCAAATTCCACACAACTTCTAAAGGGACAACCCTGAACAGCTAAATGCGTCCTGACACATCAAAAAAGTGCCAGGTCCGCTAAACTAGCCCTAAACAAGCCTAAAACATTTATACTACCCCTAGAAACGTTCAATTTATATTATTATATACGCCGCGTTGCTTAAAAAAACGAGGGCTTAAAAGTACACCCAATTCCTAAACCTTACCCTAACAACCTTCCAAAACTCCTAAACACATAATTAATTAATCACATATACACAAACAATTACAAATGCATAAGAAACTAAAACAAGCAAGAAAACCAAACCCGTAATAACAATAATAATAATAATAATGTGACGACCTTAGAAGAAATAGTGGGAGTAGGATGAAGATGATCATCAGAAATGACAACATAATCTCCAACAACAACAACGTTATTATGTATCTCCTCACTCACACACTTGTTTCCTGATCTGGGTAAATTCAACCACACACATTCACCTACTTCCACACAAACCAACGTTAATAACAACAACCACCATAACATATTCTTCTTTTTCTCCCTCATTCTGTACAATTATTACTTAATATATGTGTTTGAACTGTCAAATTGTATTGTAGGTGGGTTTATTTATTTACTATTTATTATGTGTGTGAATTGAATTGAATCAATTGATGGATATTTTTTGTTTGAATTTTGGTATGATCGATGATTATGATGAAATAATAAGTTGGTTTGGTTTGGTTTGTGTCATGTGTTTTGTGATGATGACGTCTTATGTTAAGTTATATGCATGATTGTTTTGGGCCTTGGAAGTGGATGGTTGTTTTATTGGGCCAATTACCCATTCGTGTTCCATACAATAGAATTGATTTATTTTTCTAAACATACCGGCTTAAAAGAGAAGACCTCCTTATTCCTCGACTTCCACATACACCATATGGCCGTGAGAATAATACCTAAGCTCAGCCCAAAGGGTGGGACGGGTGGGTGACCAGATGACGAACAAAAGAAGAGTGGGAGTTGTCGATTGAATTTATAGGGATCAAATTAGGTTGGATGTTCAATTACATTCAAACAATAGACGCGTTTAGGGCCTTAGGGTAGTTCATAGTTGGGCCCGACATATTTATCCCTAGTCACGTTGGCTAGATTAATAGAATAAACAAAAACATAAAAATGAAACACTAATAAGTAACAAAGGTGGCTTATCACTTTTGTGAAGCGCAAACACCATGCAACTCAATCACTAGGTCGTGGGTTTTTATAATTTATATGTTCTTGCGATCTTGGACCTAACATTGATCAAACTTAACAATCACATTTGCGTATGAAATATTGCCACCCCAATATAATCTTTAGGAGAAATGGACAGTTTAAAGCCATTATAAAATATGGAGAAGAAACTAAAAATATAAACTTTATAATTTCATTCACATCAGGTATCTTTCTTCTAATAGTCATTAATTGTTAATCCATTTTTTTTAACGGCCAACAAATCAATCCCGATCACTCACCAAGTATTCACTGGACAAAGGAGTACTCCGAGAGTAACCCGGGTCCACCAATAATTTCACACCAGTACAAAGGGAAAAACCCGCCGCCCGAAGGTCCATTGCGGTAAAACCCGGCCCACCAGCAGCATTTTAGTGCCGGCAGGACTCGAACTCCCTACCCCCCATAAGGAAAGAAGGTGGGTGCCACTCCACCATAAAGGGATTGGCTTATTGTTAATCCATTTGAATCTGGTTTGTATCTTTTACTCAATTTAAATAACAATTTTTTTAAGGTTTTGTTAACACCCGTGCGTGAATGCAATAAATGGGTTGTCGACCCTTTATTTGCTATGGTCCAAATGAATTTACAAAACTGATCATGTCATAAAGGAACCGTTGTTAGCAGGCCCAACTTTATGGTTAACCAACACTAGACAAAAAGTTTTGAGTCTAAGGTTACATAGTCGTATATTGGTATGTCATCTCCTTACCACATCTTCGAGTTTCAAACACAAACATTTGAAATAGGGAGGTTGCAGTATTTTAAACTAAACACAAAAGACCCTATTTGTGACAGGAGGCTTCCATGGTATATATGCTAAGTTAAAGTATATGGAAAAAAATATTACACAATAACTCTAAAGAAGACACATTCTCTCATTTTCCATGTAACAAACAAAACAAAAAGATAAAACGAAAATAGAAGACAATTAATTATACTTATGTCTAGACTCTAGTTACGACACTTTTATTAGTTATAATAAAACAAGTCCTATAGCATATATTTATCATGTTGAATCAAATAAAAAAAATATTAACATGCTAAAGATACAAATAACTAGAATAATTATAATTTCATTTTATCATAGTGTAATTAGTTTCGTTGTCAATTTTTTTTGGACGGCAAACAACGCTTTCATTACACCCAAATAGTAAAAAAAAAGTTTAAGAACTAGCATGACACTAGCCCATACAAATACAACGCCTGAACCACTGCTCTACAATAAAAACATACCTAATACGATACGTTAAAATTGAAAGACAACAATTCTGGTTATCAAAATACCAAGTAAATTATTTTCTTTGTACATGATCCTACCGTGTATTTATTTAATAGTTATATAAGCTCCCATCAATGGTTATTTGATATGTTTTTTTTTCTAAAGAACATTTAAATAATAATTTTCAAACAAATATAAAATAAAATAAAATGGTAAGACGAACCGATAACCCAGCCCACAAGATAAAGACACAGAAGCCGTTCATTATATTACTCGTGTCGTGGATTGCTGTTCTACTCACTTCACTTCACTTCACTTCTCTTCTCTAAAGGCGATAACGAGTGATTAACGCTCAAATCTCGTTATGTCGCAGGTATAACAACAAATCAATTCAACATACCCATTCATTCCAATTTGCTTTCAATTTTGTTAATAACTGTAGGTCTGCACTAATTCGAGTTCAATAAATTTGTTCATTTTGTTTTGTTTTAATTTGATTATGTATTGTGTTGGCTGATGTTTGATTTGTTGTTGTTTTTAGTAGAATTTTGTTGATTGTTTTGATTATATTGTAATTTTTCGAGCTTCAGTTTCTTCAATTCTGATTTCAATCTTGTTAATTGTAATTCTGTACTAATTCAATTTGATGGCTTGATGCATCTCTACAGTTTTGTTATATTTGAATAAATTTGTTCATTTTGTTTTGTTTTGATTATGTATTGTGTTGACGGATGGATTTTTGTTGTACTTGGATGGATTTTTTCATTCTGTTTGTTTTGATTAGGTATTGTGTTGGCGGATGTTTAATTTTCTTTTTTTTATCTGTTGCAGTTGAATTGAGTTTTTGTTTGAGTAGAAGTTTGTTGATGGTTTTGGTTATGCTGTAATTTTGTAGGTGAATGAGAAGGCTCCTGAAGTCAAGGATGCAGCCACCACCGGTGTGTTTTTAATTGTGTTGTTTTGTGATTTTGCATTGTTGTTGCTAGATGAACTTTGAATTTGATGATAATGGTTGCTTGAAGATTGATCTATGGCTTGTGTTGCAGAGGTCTTTGTAGTTGATAAGATGTAGGTTTCAGTTGTTATTATGATAGATAGTCAAAGGCGCTCAGCGCGCTCAAAGCACAAAAGTGGGGCCTTGGGCCTAGGTGCAAGGACCTTAAAAAGCGAGGGCTTTTACAAGCAAGGCGCACAAGATAAACATACCGTTTTTATGGGTTTTAGACATGTGTTAGGACGGTTCCAAGCAATTTTTGGATGTTTTAGAGTAGTTTCAGCCGTTCAGACATGTTTAGACTGAAATTGGCTTGAATATTATGGCCATTATGACTTTGATATTAATTTAAATGGTTGGTATTTTTAACCGGATGTAATGAATTTTTCATGTTAAGCATGAATCGATTACTCGTGCTTAAATCGAGAAACTTATTCGAAGCTTTGGTGAATAAAAGCATACTGGAATAAAGTTTGTTAGAAGGAAAATGTTATGCAAGTTGCCTTTATGTATTCAACAAGATTAAAGTTCCAGAATTTTTGGTTGTAGTTGCTTTGATATTAAAGCATATAGAATTATAAATTCGTAAGTTCATATTTTTTACAAGAATAAATATGGATTTTCGTCTTTCCTTAATCGTTTCAAGTCGCCATCATGCTAAGAGGTTTGAATGGTGGATTGTTCCAATTTAAGAATGCCATTCGATTTTGTTTTCCTCGTAATTTATCGTCTAGTTGATTGAAGGCATGGACAATGTGTATTGGCTGTTAATTCTATGTGATATCTTTATATCTTTCTTTTTGTTGTTGTAACAAATCGCATGTTTAGGTGGCTATCAAATATCTTCAGTTTTTAGCAAGAAAAAAAATAAAAAAAATCCTTATATACATGTTTTAATTTATACAG
This sequence comes from Ambrosia x helenae, assembly GCA_030844895.1. Classification (NCBI taxonomy): domain Eukaryota; kingdom Viridiplantae; phylum Streptophyta; class Magnoliopsida; order Asterales; family Asteraceae; genus Ambrosia; species Ambrosia x helenae. Next base: position 25,831 of record JAUTDX010005448.1, on the reverse strand, counting down.
AGGAAACAACTGATCCAACCGTGAAGAAATCTTCATCTGAATCAAGCTCTGCAGATGCCCCATCTGGAACAACACCTGCCATACCATCCATTCCGGGTGCTGGATTTCCGGCAAATCCCTTTGACTTCTCATCTATGGCTGGTCTACTTAATGTATCATATTCCCTTCTCCCGCTCATTATTATTTACACACGTCTATCTATTTACATGCATGCATGCCACTTATTGACATACTTATACATGGCTGTACATAAGCACACACACCTTTCTGTTGCATGTTAAACGTCAATGGCTATGGCGTCGGTATTGTTGTTTATCTTTAAGAATATTGCCTAAACACATTCTTATGTACTTAAGTGATCCTCATGGAAAAGAGGGTGTGTAACAACTAACAAATCAGAAAGGGTATTTCTTTTGTATGGACTGGAGCGGTTTGTGTTGGCCAAAACACCTTTTTGTCCAAATATTTTGATTTTAGTAAGTATGCAGTGTGTCAAATATGATTAAAAGAATTATATTTTTAGGTAACAATATAACTTTTAACATGATTTAAAAGGCTTTATGGTTAAAAAGGGTACCCTTTGTGCAACGTTCGTCCCGTTTGTCATGTTGAATTCATTTGACTCCTTTTTACTCTAGCTGTTGTTTTCTTTTAACCATAGGACTTGTTACAAATAAAAACATGACCAAGATTGACCTATTTATAAGTACATGTGTCAAATTTGCTACATCTAGAGTATAAACTAATAATCTAAATAAAACATTGACATGGTGGAAACTTGCACTACAACTTTCTTTAATATTCATGGCACTTGCAGGACCCAAGTGTGAAGGAATTAGCAGAACAAATAGCAAAAGACCCGTCATTCAACCAAATGGCTGAGCAACTCCAAAAGACTTTTCAAGCTGGTGAAGGTGGGTCCCTCAGTTTGATACACAACAGTACTATACCACAATGCAACAGGTTATGCAAAACCCTCAGTTCATGAGCATGGCTGAACGCCTTGGTAGTGCCTTGATGCAGGTATTTAGTTTCTTCTAAGCTTCTTGTATGTTGTTTCTCACATAAAGTGCTACATCTTACCATCGAAGTGTTTCATTTGTGTGTATGTGGCAGGATCCATCAATGTCACAGATGCTTGAGAGTTTATCCAATCCAGCTCAAAAGGATCAGCTTGAAGAACGCATGGCACGTATCAAGGAAGATCCATCATTGAAACATATTTTAGAAGAAATAGAAACTGGTGGTCCAACTGCGATGATGAGGTATAAGCTTTCAAACCATGATTGGTATACGCCTGTATTCCAATTAGAATTCGTCAAGTAAAAAATCTTCTAGCATGTATTTAAATGCTTACAACATCCTAAATCATTGTATTTAGAAGATATTATACTAATATAGATTTTAATCATATTTAGTACAATAATATTTACAGTGCTTTTGAAACGGTTTAAAAATGGGTTGGTGGGACGGCCCAAGTACCCAACCCAACTTTATCCGTTTTTAGATCCATAGGTAACAAGATAGAATAAGGCAGGTTTTTTCTGTGATAGTTCTCCGGAGCTTCTCGTTGCTCGTTTTTGTTTCTTATCAATTAGTACATTAAATTACCAATCACAATAGTGTCAGGCTTTAAACTATTATGTTTCCATGGTCACTTGTTTATCTACTATGTCTGGTTTGTAGATTTCTGATCTCAATTTGTATTTTCTGAAATTGAGCCGTTTATTACTCTTCCTTTGAGCTAAAATTTTAGATACTGGAACGACAAAGATGTTTTACAAAAACTTGGTGAAGCAATGGGCCTCCCAGTTGCAGGGGACCCTACTGCTTTTGCTGGATATTCAGGAGCAGGTGAAGCTGAAGAAGAAGTAAATGAGGATGAGTCTATCGTTCATCAAACTGCTAGCGTTGGTGATGTGGAGGTACACAGTTTTTAAATATACTTTTCTGTAACACTATTTTATGATCATAATACCACTAGATGCCTGCCACCAGTTCCAACAACGAAGCTTATTTTTTCATGAATTTTGATTTTTCATGTACTATCTTTTGTAATTTGGTTGCCACATTTCTTTTTAATGTTATTTAGGAAAATATGCAATTTCAAATACTTTTTGCCATATAGGGTTTAAAGAAGGCATTAGAATCTGGTGCTGATAAAGATGAAGAAGATGCAGAGGGAAGGACGGCGTTGCATTTTGCATGCGGTTATGGGGAGGTTAGATCCATTATCTTATCTTGAATCTTTTTTTTTTTTCATCTTTTATTCTTTGAAATCATCTTAACTACAACGGCACATCTAATGTCTATTCTAGTTGTCAAGAGATACGCAGGCTCGACGCGTTTTGTTTTTTCCTTCTTTCTTTTTCGAAATTTTACTTTTCAATATCATAAAGAATTTACATTACTACAGTCTACAATCATAACTTGATTTAAAATAATAATATACGTTTATGCTGTTTGTGATCTGTTTTCACCCACTCTTACCTGTTTTCTCTCCACCATTTTTCAAACTTTACCCATTTGATCCGTTAGAAGCAAAAAAATTTTACCTAAATTGACCGGTTTGTTTAGTTGAAACTGCTACCTCTAGTATGTATACACTCTGGGTCACCGTATTTATAAACTTATCCATTTCAAACTTTATAAATACTTTTATTTGTGTTTTCACAAGCTCATTAGTGTTGGTTCATGTTTGTTCAGGTGAAATGTGCTCAGGTTCTTCTTGAGGCTGGAGCTAAGGTTGATGCTTTAGATAAGAACAAGAACACCGCCCTCCATTATGCTGCTGGCTATGGTCGTAAAGAATGTGTGGCTCTTTTGCTCGATAACGGGGCTGCAGTGTAAGCTTATGATCACCCAACCTATATTATACTACATACATTTCATTCTTGTAGATTCTTCTCCCAATTCTACATTAGTAGAATTGAGAGCGAGATTGTCACGACAACTAGGGTTAGCAAAAATCCGATTAACCAGACTGAAACCGAATAACCGACCTAAACTAATGCCTGATGGTTTGATTTCAGTTATACCTTATTCTAAAACCAAACATCACCGAACTTGTTTGAATTTTTGTTTTTAGATTTATGATATAAATTCAATATATTGGGCCAAAAGTTTCAGGTCCAAATTCTTTAGTAAGTTAACAAATTTATTAGCACAAAACTAGGCCTGTAAACGAACCGAACGATTGTTCATTTAACTTTAACCGAACATGAACACATAATCGAACACATTTTTGTATTCGTGTTCGTTCATTAAGAAATTTATTAGCACAAACCAACCAGTGCACGTAACAGCAACTTGTACCTATAATAATATTATTTGAATAACAATAATAATATTCTAATTTAGGAAGGTTTTATGCATTACAAACATTTAGGTAGTGTTTGGTATGATGGAATGGAAGGGGGAATGGAATGGATCATTACGAGGTAATGAAAAATAGTGTGTTTGGTTGGTTAAAGGAATGGAATCACCCATTCCTCAAGGCATTCCATTCTCTAAAAACCATTCCATCCACCCCCATGTTTTTTTTTCATTCCATCCCTCGTTCACCCTTTACTAACAAAACCATAACCCACCACCAACACCACCACCCACCACCATCGTCACCACCCACCATCGCTATCGCCACCACCCACCACCACCGTCACCCACCACCCACCACCGTCCCCCACCACCGTTGCTGCCACCACCCACCACCGCCGTCACCACCCTCCACCGCCGTCACCACCCTCCACCACCGTCGTCGCCACCAACCACTACCTTCTTCACCCACCCACTGCCACTACTCACCATTATCTCCCACCCACCATCACGGCCATCCACCTCCACCGTCGCCACCATCACCACCGCCGCTACAACCACATATCACCACCCACCATCACCGTCACTGACCACCACCCACCACCGCCATTAACCACCGATTTTATTCCTTCGTCTTTTTTTGTCTATCCAACAACACAAAGTAATGTTTTGTTTCATTCCCAATAGCAACCAAACAAGACATGGAATGGTAATGATCCATTCCATTACCTTGTCCGTTTCATTACCCCATCCATTTCATTCCTCGTTCATTCCATTACCCCATACCAAACAGACCCTTAAGGGTACGCTTGATTCGTTCTTTAAAAGCTAATGTTTTGATTTCACTCGCTTGATCCGATATAAATAGGACAAACAAGTCTTGTTTGGTTGCTATTGGGAATGAAACAAAACATTACTTTGTGTTGTTGGATAGACAAAATTTGTAAGAAGTGCCACTTCTGGATCGGTCCTTAGCTGGTCGGAAGGAAGGAGGTATATGTTGTCTCTTTTGTGATAAATTTGGATTTGACATTTTTCTTTCTTGTATTTGTTGGTTTGTGCAGAACACTACAAAACATGGATGGCAAGACGCCTATTGACGTTGCAAAACTAAATAATCAAAACGACGTATTGAAGCTGTTGGAAAAGGATGCGTTCCTGTAAGCATGAGTTTGTTGGTGGTTATGCAATGTTTATGTTGAGAGGAATTGGTTTGGTTCCCATTGTAACTTATGGTGTTGTTTCAAACCGTACCCATTTTTATTCTACCTAGTACATCTCTTGTTTCCGATCACCACCCCTTGGTTTGGGTACGTGTATGGTGAAATAAGTACTTGATGAGAGTGTGTCTGCTCTCCTTTGCCACCTGATCTTCGCGCATTGCATTGCAGGCACACCCCGCCCACCCTGACGCAGGCTGCAGTGACGGGATCACAAGTGATTAAGTTGTGGATTATCAGTTTGTTGACTAAGAGGTACAAACAGGCCGGGTTGCTTGAGATGGTTTTTATCAGTTATTTACAGTAATAAGACTTTTTATTTGAGATGGTTTCGAGCCTAAGCTTTCATGATGGAAAGTATGGTAGGGGTACAAACAGCCCGGGTTGCTTGTAAGTCGGCCTGCTTAACGCTAGAAACGGGCGGAGCTTAAACGAGCTTGTAAGCCACGTTTGAATGGTTTGATAGTGAAAAAGGTGTAGAAGTTGATCAGTAATATTGAAAGCTAAACAAAATAAAATGAATTAGACGTATGGCGAGTGAAAACATGATTTTGTTATTTTTTAAACAAAATAGAATCAAACTGTCATCAAAATGTTTTATAAGTAAATAAATTAAAGGATGTTAAATACTTAAGATAAAACTAGTTTTATAATCTAAAGAAACAGATTCATGAAAAAGTGGAAAAAAAAAAAGAATTGGAAATTATTTATATTTGTTGGGTTCACTAGTTTGGACCAGGTTTGGTAGCTGCCTGGTCAGCCTACTCTTTTTACCTTGGTGCATTATGTGGCAAAGGTCCCCTCCACTTGGCTGGCTGCTAGAGTAAGGGGGAATGGAGCGGGTTTTGGCGTGGGTTGCCAACCCAACCCCACACATCACCCCCTTCATTGGAATGATCAGGGTGTTGCCCCTTTGGCGTGGAGGACACCACTGGCGTGGGGCAAGATTGGGTGATGAGGTGTAGCCACTTGATTGGCTGAATTTAAAAAAATGACCAGCCTTATTGATTAACTAGTGGGGAACTTGCGCTTCGCGGTGGGCTAAAGATATAACAACGTGATAAAAAATATAGTCATTTGAATTTAAATAAACACATAAAGGTTATTTCCTTTCAAATTATAAAATGTAATATACATAAAGTTATAAAACAATTAAGTTTTCATTTCCTTTTTAATTAAATTGGTCACATGCTATAATGTCTTGCTAAGAATCGTAGTAATCTAAGGATATGTTTACATGAGATCAAATTTCATGAAATGTTATGGTTTTGCGTTTTCTGTATTCAAAATCCTTGTGATTTTCATGCTCCAAATACTTGAGTTCAAATCATTATTATGAAAAAAAGATCTCCTTCATAACTTAGTAAAACTCAAATATATTTACGTTTAACAAAGCTAATTTGGAAATCTATATAGCAGATTAATAAAGTTATATAATTCCATAATCCAAGTTTAGAAAATGAATTTACGTTTGAGGTTGGTTTGTTTTTTAGTGCTACTTTAAATTCTCAAATCAGTTGTAACTGTATTGGTTAAATGCACACCACTTTAATAATTCGCTTCATGTTGACAGTTGAACCATCATATCATTTGTGTTTCTATTAGTTCTTTCACATTCATATTGTTCTTGATTGCTTTTAGTTGTCTAATAGTAATAAGCCATTAAGCACAATTAAATGGAATTTGTCTATGAAGTTTTGTATTTACTAACTAACCACACACTTATGATCATTCTAGTGCCATATGATATAAGATATGTGATTGTTATCACGCCTGCAATGATTTTTTGAATGGTCGGGATGGTAGTCGGTGACGATAACAACTTACACCGCGACACCAAAATCAGAGAAAAAGGATATAGTATTGGCGGCGGCTCGTTGGTGAGGCTGATGAGTTTGAAGCCTTCAGTGTGGTGGTGGTGGTTTATTGGTAACACCAGCTAAGTGTGGCGGAGCTCGGAAAAGAAGACAATGGTTGTATGTCGATGACGTGTTGCGAGGCCGATATAATAACACTAAACCCGACTTTTCATTTACCAACAATCATTAATCATAAATCGAATTTTGAAAGAGAAATCAAATTGACATATCTAGATATTTTATTGATGAAAAATTAGTTGCTTTTTAATTATTAGGCCCTTGGTTTTGATAATATGAATTTTAGTTATGAGAATATGTTATTACTAGCTTTTATCCCGGAGTGTCCCGGGGTTGAAATATCTAATATAATATAATAAAATATCTAATATGACAACATAATTAATGATTTGCCAATACATGATTAATGATTATTATTATTATTATTTATTTTAAACAAATTTCTGCCATAAGTTATCATATTCAAATATAAAAAAAAGGAATATCCGCCTATGAAGTTATGTTTATCATTTGTGATTTATTAGTAGAGTAAAATATATTTGAAAACAAACCCCACAAAAAGTTGTTTTTTTTCTCCGTTTTTTATATAACACTATGGTACTCGTTGGAAAAAATAATAAAACGCTCGTTAATTTGGTGTAATTTTTTTCTTTAAAAAATCTCGTATATAAAATATATTAACGTTTAAAAGTTATGGGAGGAAACATTAGAGAGAAAATTTAATTTTGTTTTTAAATTCTTATCTTTTCCTAAAATAATTATAATATATATAGATTTACTAAAAAAACTCAAAAATTAAAAAATCCTACATGATGCCACGTGGCACATTCAAGAAGGGGTTGAGGCCTCCATTGAATGCCACATCATCAAAGTTCAATTCTTTTATTATAAGTTATTATAGATGGTATATGTTATTATGGTATATGTATATATATTATTTTTGTATTTATATGAGTTTAATTTTTTTTTTGTTGGGGAAGTTTAATAAATAATGTATTTAATTAGAAGTATCTTAAATAATGTATTTAATATAAGTTTATTAGATAATGTATTAATATGTCTTAAACATTGAGACAAATTACAATAATGCCTTTCTTAAATGAAGTTAAATTACTTCTTTGCCCATCTAGAATTCATAATATAGTAGTATAGATTATTTTGTAACCCTGGCCCCAAACTAAACCCAAGCCCCTTCATTACTCACCATTTTAAGGGCTTGAGTTTTGGACCCCACTCTTGCTACATGACAACTCACGCCCTTAACCCAAGCCCCCACTCCCTTTAGTCTTAGGGATAATGTGGCAACCACAAAATTTTTCTCTCGTTTAACATTTGCATCTTCATTTACGTGCTGAATTTCAAAGCGAAATCCTTTTTTCAACATGGGGATAATGTGATACCCTTTATTCTCTGGTTATTACTTTAACCTAACTCTAGTAATTTTAAATATGAACTCATAGCATTGCACTTGACTAGGATTGGTTAAGTGAGTCGCACGATATACCATAGTGTGTTAGAAATTGAGTAAATAGTAATTAGAAGAAGTATCGGAAGTACCGGATCACATATACGCGTCTTAAACCCCGAACGTTGGTGAATTAATAACTAATATGTATTGATCATAATTATGTGAAACTATGTGCAAATGCGTGACTAGGTGAATCTTTGTGAATTAACGTAACCGAGTCCGGTCGGACCGGGACTTGTATATGTATACGAAACTTAATTGTTGATATTTAGATTTTTAATATTAATTAGTATAATTATTATTGATTTATTGTAAAAGAAAGTAATTAAATAAAACGAAATATACAAATCTAAATAATTTTCGGCTGCGGACTGCGGAGAGGAGACAAACTCCTCCGCGCTCCGCGTAAGGCTCGGGGGTAGGTGAATAAGTGGCCGTAGGGGACCGCAGCGCGTGCTATTCGACAACTTGTGCTTTGCTTTTAAAAAGGTCGATCTGATCGCATTTTTGATCAAAAATACACCCACTGATCGATCCTGAGCTCCAAAACTCCGATTTTAATTAATCAAAACTTGTTATAATCATATTTTTGAAGATCTTTAAAGCTTTTGGAAGTTCTTTGATCATTCCTAGTGTTTTCAAGTGTGATCTTAAGGTATAGTCTTTTATAACTTGTTATTCTTGATATGTTGCTATACAAATCATGTTACAAACTGATCTAGGAACTTATTAACATGCTTAAAATGAATCCATATATGATTCATGATTGTACATGTTTAGATGATGTTATTATGATCAAGAAACATTAGGATACATGCTAGAGTTGTTATGCTTGTTTATCTAGACAAATTTTGATCTAAACTTTGATTATAAATATAGATATTTAAGGAATTAATAAGATCAGATCTTAGACATCTTGTATATGTTTTATCATGATGAGTTTTGATGGGTTTGCATCAATATAAGTCTTGTTAATAAGTTGTAATCATAATTTAGAAATATGGCAGATTCAGAATCCGATTTTGTAATATCCATAACATACTGTTTTGAGATCCAAATTAAATGGTTTTTAATTCTAACATGATCTATATGAAATAAGGTTTCCAGAAAGTCCAAGTTTGTAGGATTTGGATAAGTCTAAGTATTTATTTTGGAATTTATAAAATCGGATGTCAAATCTGAATTCGGACAGGAAATTTTGGCCAACTTTAAAATGTCATAACTTGAGTTTTACGAATTATCTAATCATGAAATTTTGTCAGAAACTACATACATGAGTATTACAGCATTTCCAATTGGATTCAGGTCATTTGGAGCAACATGTGATTTTTAATGAGTTTTCTCCTAAACTGTCGCAAACAGCTCGTTTTTGATACCTTGCTGTATTCACAAATTTTTCAGAAGGTTTTAACCCCTAAATAAAAATAGTAGTATGACTACCAAATATCTAGTAATGCTCTTTAAAAATTTGGGAGTCTAATATGCTCGTTTACTATTTTATAAAAATTCATTTCCATGACCCAAAATCTGTCCTGAAAACACAGATTGGATAACTTGGTATATATACTTGTATAAGTGTTTTTCTTGACTTGTATGTTATATATATATGAGTAAATCTGTTTATATGAATCATGTGTAATAGATATATTATGATATAAAAACTGAACATTCACCAACGGGTCGTCGGGTTAACTTGTTATATGTGGTTACAGTCGAGTCACACGACACACTAGAGCTATGTAAAGTTTTGAACAAATGATTATTGTTAAACTTTCATGAACATATACTTATAAGGTTTAACCTTGAAATAGGGAGTCGTGAAGCGAGTCGCCTACACTATTAATTGAAGTTCGAAGTTAAAGTCAACGCAATCTAAGGTGAGTTCACTACTCTTTTACAAAAGCATGCATCCCGGATTTTGGGATAACTAAATTTCAGGTTGGAAACTTGAAGTACTTAGATTCCAGTTTGGGATCTACTATTGAGAATATTTCGGTTTAAATTTCATGTCTATAGTCTATCTAAACAACTCTATCAAGGGAAGTCCTTCACTACGATGCCGAATCTAATTGCCGGATATTGGCAAACGGGATACTAGTTGATAGCGCTATTAGGTTTGACAATCTCGCACCGTGCTTGTGTCACGACAGCGTACTAATTATCTTTAGACTTGTCATTGTTGAAAGACAATGATGGAAGGCACAAAACTATACCACGGTCAGCGGAGGCTTGGTCCAAGTAAATTCAGTACAGCATTGTTTGGTAGCTATATGACGGCTAAGTACCCACGGCATGTCTTTTAATAACATAAATATTCTACAACTAAACTTATTTTGTGGTTATGTGTGAACTCGCCAACTTTATGTTGATACACTTAAACATGCTTTTGCAGGTTGCTAGGTAATGCACGTACTAGGGCACTGGAGTCCCACGGCGTCTCATAATGTCATGCATGTTATCAAATAATGTTTTCACAACTTCAACTATTTCTTTGTGGTATTTTGGGAAATGTAACTTAAACTGCTTCCGATGTATTTTGCCAACTCTTTAAAATATATGAATTGATTTTTAAATCATATAGTTGTCGTTTGTTGTGACCGTTGCCTTGGATCCTGGTTTGTCATGCACATCGTGGTAAAACTCGCAGTGGAAATTTGAGGTGTGACACACAGGAACACATGAAATACTTATAAACATGGTGTCTTATTGATTGTTAACCGTTGGCATTACAACCAGTTCACACATACTCTTGGAACCAATAACCAAAAGAAGTCACATGAGTACAAACCTTGATGACCTATTTATAGCTGTCATTATGGCCTGGGTTCGGCTTGGCCGCCCAGGTCATGTTCGTCTAACCCAATAATTGCCTATACTCATGTTCACTAAACACACTACTTAAACAAATATAGTACAAAGGACTAAACCGTATCAACCAAAATGTAAAGTATTTAGACAAGCATCCATCATACGAGATGCACTAACAACACATGTTTCCAAGATGGTTTAGATTGCTTTAAAGGGTTACATTGCTTTAAAAGCTTCTTTCGGCAATGTGACCAAACACGAAAAAGTATGCCTTGACTACCAATACGTGCTAATTTGCATTTGAACTTGTGGTTTCCTTGTGCCTAAGGCTATGGAGCAACTTACTCAAGTCCAATGGGCCATGCATAGTCATGTTATGACATCAAGATCTATGAATGTATTTTTTTTTAAAAGACTAAGCTTTGCTATTTAAAAAGAGCTAATGGTGCAGCTTTTTATTTGGTTACCTTTTATTTGACGTATAAAACAACAAGTGTTTTTTTTTTTAAATTTACAAAAAAATATAACTCCAAGAAAAATACTTCTAACCATAAATATGTCACACCGCATCAACGACGAAAGCACGTGGCATGATCCTTGAAAGAAATCAAAGTCAAGATTAACATAAACATACTTAACTAGAAAATATCATTGCATTAGAGCATTCACAATCCGTACACCAAATTATGTGAGGGGTTCCCTCAAATTATATGGGGTGGGTGTGAGTGAGGAGAAAGAAATATTTGGTGAAAGCACTGTTCACCCCTATATTTGAAAAGCTACTGTTCACCCATATATATATTTTAATATTTTTGTAAGTGGTTGTGAGTGAGGAGAGAGAAAATATAATGATAAAAGTATGCAAAAGTATTATTATTTTAATTAGGAGAAAGAAGATTTAGGGGTGGAGTAATGATTGGTAATTTGATGTAGATAATTTGGTGGATCGGCTGTGAATGCTCTTAGATGTTGAAATGTCATATAGTTAATGAAGTTACATGTCCTTAATTGTTATAAAATTCCAAAAGAAAGTTTTTCAATTATATTCAAATCATATGGAAAATACTAGTAAAATCCCCGCAAAACCCGACATCCCAAAATGGTATCCCGCCCTAACCATGTGCAACATTATACGCTTCAATTACCCGAGAGATATAAAAATATTTGTGAGTTCATATGTTTTAATTTCACACATCGCAACACCAGTGCATGTAACAGAAATAAGAAATAAGTATGACAATAAAGAGGTTGCGTATCGTTAATGTCGACTTCGCCATCTCCTTGGCCCATAACCAAACCAACAGTTCTCGTTTCCTCCGCAAAATTGTTTAATAGAATCAACAACCTAAGTTCAAAATATCATGCACCCCGTAATATATAAAATACTCAACTGACGTTATCGATTGAGGGTGGCCTCATCGGTCACCAATAGTACTATTCATATATTTCTTCGGTTTCATTTACATGAATTAATGGTTAAACTAAATTACATGGTCTTGCCCCAAGTGGCTTCCTGTTACCCATATGCTCGTGTTACTACTTTTCAGTATTTTTATACGTTGCATCACATTTTAAAGAAACATATCTTTCCCCCGAAAAGTTTATAAAATAATAAAAAGGGGTCATGAAACTTGCCACTTCAAAGTACACTGGTCACAAATGAGAATAAAAACCAAGTCCAAGGCCAACACCTACAAGTGTCGGTGACCTATTAGACACTAGGTATATAGTGTGTGTTTTAACTGACAATTATACACTCAACTCTCAACACAACTATTTATATTTAATTCCCGTTTAGTTAAAACACAATTTTTAGGCCCGTTGGTGGTGGATTACCTTCGCTAAAAGTTTCACATAACTTATATATTATAACTATTATAATTAATTCCCAAGTTAGTTGGCTTCTTTACCGCAAACCTCGATCACTGCATGATTTATCACATGTCATTATCTTTATGTTAAAACTATATATATATATATATATATATAGTGGAGAGTTCAAATGAGAAGAAAAAAATATTATGAGAAGAAAAAGAACAAATTTAAACCAATAGAAATCCTCCATATAATAGTTGTACTTAATGATAAAATAAATTATTAGTTTTTTTGTAACCCCCGTAAACTAGTTAAATTAATGAAACTTATAATTCAATTTCAAAATATATTATTTCATATTAATCATAATTTACAGTGAAGGATGATTTCGTTATGTGTAGGATAAACGTACGTTGAATTTCTATATGTGTAGGATTAACATATGATAATCTCGATATGTGTAGATACGCGTGATAATTTTGATATGTGTAGGATTAATGTTGATATGTGTAGGACAAAATTTGATAATGTGTAGGATAAAGTATTAATGACTAATTAATTAAAGAGACAATAATTAATGTAATAAGAGTTAAAGTATTAATGTTTCATTTCTTCTTTTGTTCTCACGTTAAGTTTCTTCTCATTTGATCCTCCCCATATATATATACTAACTTGAATTAATATTCCATTTATGTCTCTAACTTGACTCACATTACCATACATTTATCTTCCCATTTAAATAAATAATTAAGATCTTGTCGATCGAGGTTTCAATCTGTATTAAGTATTTATTATTCTTACATAACTACACACACAGAGACACAAACACACACTCTTATATACCTAAAATAATATTTATACTTAGTTCCCTTTTAATACCTAATCATCCAAGACTATTTTGTGTTCATTCTCCTTTGATGGTTTCTAAACACTTAGGAAAATGTTTATATATTCTCACCCACAATAATATGTTTGATTTGTGTCTTGATGTCCATTTGTCCATCTTTGGATTTTTAAAGTTTACAAGATCGGTTAATTCAATAAGAAATGGGAGTTAGCACACGATTTTGTTAGTACCATCCAACCGAATCCAATTTAATTGTTTACTTATTCAATTTCAATGAGTGAATTTTCAAGTTCAACCAACCCATTTTCAAAATATCAAGTAGATGAATAAGAATCTTGAGAAAATCTTTCATTTGTCTATCATTATAGACAATCCCATCTATATTATCTATGGAATTCGAACCTGAACTCTATTTCAATCCGAAACGAAAAAGAAGAAAGGAAGTAAAAAACAAAATAGAATTTGTAACTTGCTATCCTCTTATGCAAGATTTCACTACAATCAATAACTTTATTTGTGTGATTTTATCATCCACCCATTATGTTACGAGTTAACATGTTCTTATGGTTTTATTAGTCACATTATGATGCTCAACATCATTTTTAGGTGTATTAAGTTTATCTTTATGACTTTTCACCCAAAACATCTTCGAAAACCTTAGATAAACAAACTTTGTAAAAAATATCAACATCACTAACATCACGATCACCCACTGATAGATATTATTGTGTAATCCCTTGATTGATATCTCATTAATCATAAACATATATAGGATATTACATGGGCCAATACTAGGTTACATCACAATACAAATAATTACATGTGGGCCTATCATCTATTATACCCCCGCAGTCGAAGCGGGAGGCTTGCGTATGCTGAGACTGGATCGAAAATCTTCGAACAAAATACGAGGCAGGCCCTTGGTGAAAATATCTGCAATCTGAAAACGGGAAGACACATGATGAACACGAACTAACCCGCGCTGCACTTGTTCACGAACAAAGTGGATATCAAGCTCTATGTGTTTGGTGCGTTGATGCTGAACGGGATTCCCGGAAAGATATACCGCACTGACGTTGTCACAGAAAACAATAGTAGCCTTGGAGAGCGGATTGTGTAGTTCCAGAAGCAAGTTGCGCAGCCAACATATTTCAGCAACAACGTTGGCGACACCACGATATTCGGCTTCAGCACTGGAACGCGATATCGTGGGCTGGCGCTTAGAAGACCAGGATAGAAGAGCAGTACCGAAATAGACGCAGTAACCAGAGGTGGATCTGCGAGTGTTGGGCATCCAGCCCAGTCAGCATCGGTGTAGGCAGTCAAGGAGGCGGCCGAAGAAGCAGTAAGAGTAAGGCCGAGGTCTGCTGTTCCCTGTAGATAGCGGATTATGCGCTTCAATGCCTGCCAATGTGAGGACATAGGGGCGTGCATGTGCATGCAGACCTGTTGCACAGCATAACTGATGTCAGGCCCTAGTGAAGGTGAGATACTGAAGCGCCCTGCCAGACTACGATAAAGAGTGGGGTCTTCAAAGAGAGTGCCATCAGAAGAAGATAACTTTGAGTGAGTGTCAACAGGAGTGTCCACCGGTTTACATGATTGCATACCAGCGCGATGAATAATATCATGAGTATAGGCCTGTTGAGATAAAAACATCGCATCTTTGGTGCGAGTGACTGCAATGCCCAAGAAGAAGCTGAGAGGGCCTAGATCCTTCATGGCGAACTCACTAGCGAGACTGGCCATGAGTAGTTGACGAAGACGGTCCGATGAGGTGACGAGAAGGATGTCATCAACATACAATAGAAGTAGGCGGTTTGTGACTTTTGCTGAAGCACGAATAGTGAGTTGTCACATTTGCTTTGAGTGAAGCCCATACGAAGAACATAATCCGTGAACCTTTGATACCACGCCCGAGGAGCTTGTTTAGACCATATAAAGATTTCTTCAATTTGCACACATGATTCGGGAACTCTTGGTTGCGAAAGCCCATAGGTTGGTACATATAAACCGTTTCATTCAACTTGCCATGAAGAAAAGCGTTGGTGACATCAAGCTGATGAACCGGCCAAGATTTGTTAAGTGCAAGTGAGAGAACCGTCCGTATTGTGGAGGGTTTGACCACGGGGCTGAAAGTTTCACCGCAATCGACGCCAACCTGTTGCAACCTGCCATCACAAACCAAACGCGCTTTGTAGCGCTCAAGAGAACCGTCAGATTTATATTTATGTTTAAATAGCCACATGCTCCTAATGACATTCATATCCGGGTGTCGAGGTACCAAGTCCCAAGTCTCGTTCTTAAGAAGGCATTATATTCGTTGGTCATGGCCTGATGCCACACCGTTTGGACAAGGCGACAGACGGGTTTTTGGGAATGGGTTCGATGAAGGTGGTGTGAAGGTTAAAGGGTAGCTTGGGCTTGTGAATGCCGTCCATCGCCCGGGTGCGCATTGTGCGAGCCGGGTTGGTTGGCGGAGGAGAATGGGGGTCGTTGTGGGCTGTGGGATGGGACGGAGGTGGAGTAGGGGTTTGGGCCGTTTGGGATGGTGATGAGTTATTGGTTGCGGTGGGCTCGAGTGGGGAAAGGTAAGGTATTGGGCTGTGAACTGTTGGGAGGAGGAGTGGAGTGGGCCGGGTGATGGGAAGTAGATTGGGCCGTGGAAGGGGAAGTAGGGGTGGCTGGTGGCGGGTCAACAGTGGGAGGTGTAGGTGTGTTGGTTTGGATGTGGGGCCAGATTTGAGGGTGTAAGAGCATCGAGGAAGGAGTATGTGGGTGGGACGGAGTTGATGTGATGGAATGGGAAGATGGTCTCGTCAAAGATGACATGACGAGAAATGGTGAGTTGGTTGGTGTGAATGTCGAAGCACTTGTACCCCCGGCGTTGGGAGGGTAGCCGAGAAATACACATGGGTGAGAGCGTGGTTCGAGTTTATGGGTTGTGGTGGATGGATGAGAGGGTAACAAAGTGACCCGAATACCCGAAGGTGGTCGTATGTGGGGGTGACACGGTATAAGAGTTCGGTGGTGTGTGGTGTTGGTGGGTTTTGGCGGGAGTGATATTAAGAGGTAAGTGGCCATTTCAAGAGCGTGATGCCAGAACGAAGGAGGGAGACCCGCGTGAGAGAGAAGGGTGCGGATCATGTTGTTGATAGAGCGATTTTGCGTTCCGCTTTACCGTTTTGGGAGGAGGTGTGGGGACACGTAAGCCGAAATAGCATACCGTGTTGGGCACAAAATTGTTTAAAATTGTTATTAACATATTCGGTGCCGTTATCACATTGAAAAGTTTTGATTGGGCGTTCAAATTGGGTTTTTATTTGTGTGGCAAATGATGAAAATACGTTAAACACTTGTGATTTATTAGCAATGGGATAAGTCCACAAGAAGTTAGTATAATCATCCAAAAATAATATGTAGTATCGGTGGCCGCCAGTGCTAAGAACTGGCGATGTCCACAAATCACTGTGAAGGATATCAAATGGTGCAACAGTATAAGAAGTAGAAGCAGTAAAAGGTAAACGAATACTTTTTCCCAAAACACAGGATTGACAAACATCTTATTCAATGAATTAAAAGAAATAGAATCATTATTTTTCAATGTTTGTAATAAAGAAGAACTAGGGTGGCCTAGGCGTTGATGCCATAGGCGTTGGATAAAGCAGCAAAAACAGTTGGGGAAGTCCTTTGGGAAGCTGGAGGAGGGAGGAAGCGGGTACAGATCACCGCTGCTGTTGCACCGAAGGATAGGGATCGGGTCTTGAGGTCCTTCACAAGAAAGCCAAATGGGTCAAATTCAATGGAAAGAGAATTGTCGGTCGTTAACCGACGAACAGAAATTAAATTTTTAATAACTTGGGTGAGTATAGGACGTTGTTTAGTTTAAATGGTGGGTATGGTGGAGGAAGGGTCATGTTGCCTTGGCCAGTGACAGTATGGCAGTGCCATCGCCTACAATTATAAATTTAGGAGAGCCCTTATTAAGAGGAGATTGAGATGTACCTGACTGTTGGTGATAGTGCTCAGACGCCCCGGAGTCCATGATAGAGTTCCAGTCCGGCGGGTTCAAACTCATGGCATGCATAGCTTGGGCAATATTAGTGGGTGTGTATGCCATATGGGCCGCTGCTGGGCTTGGGCCGAGTATGCCTTTGGTGTTGGGGGCTGTTGGGTTGGTTTGTGGAACACTTGGGTAAGACATGGAGGTGCGGCCCAACCGCCCATGGGGAAGGAAATGGTTGCTGCCAGTTTGGTTGTAAGGCCAAGGTAGTTTGGTGGATAATATTGGGAGAAGCCAGAACGGGACGGTTGCCCGAGGGACGACCTTTGCCGCGGCCCCGACCACGGAAACGGGGACGGCCCCGGTCAGTAGGCGGTCAGCGGTAGGGTGGTCAGGCGGTGGTGGTGGGGTGTGTGGGTGAGGGGCGGTTCGGGTGGTGTGGGTGGTAGTGTGGAGGGCTGAACCGGCTAGGTAGAGGCATGTTTGGCTTGTTCTTGTTTACGAGTTTCATTCATGCATAGCTGTGAGCGAACCTCGTAAAAGAGGGCAAAGGTTTGGTGTTGTTGATTACGGTGCTAATGCTTTCATAGGCTCGGGTAGGCCAGCTAGGGTTTGTAGGACAAGGGTGTCATCATCAACAGGAGCGTCTACGTTCGAGAGCTGATCGGCCAAGACCTTCAACTCTTGACAGTAGGCGGACATGTTGGTGAAGTTGTCAAGGCGGGTGCAGTTAAACTTTTGTTTGAGGTATAAGGCTCGGGTGGCTTTGTTATCACGGAAAAGGGTTTCAAGGGCGGTCCAGGCTAGGTGAGCAGTGGTGTCGGGTTTGAAGATGGTTTTAACCAGGTCCTTCGATATGGTGCCATATATCCATTGGAGGACAATAGCATCCAATCGCTCCCAAGAGTCAAGAGGGGAGGAGGAGGACTGTGGCTGTTTGTCAGCGGCAGCCGCTGCAGCGGCGGCAGCCGGTGGTGGGGGGCGAGGCAGCAGTGGTGGGAGACAAGGAAGGCACGACAGTGGATCCGAAAAAGTTCGGACCAGGTGTTGTAATCAGAGGATTCAGACTCGAGAAGGATCGGGATATAGGATTTTATATTTGTGACCGTAACCGCAGGGTGAAGCTTCCCGTCCATGATGAACAGACGTGGGAAGAAGGGTAGGGGAGATAGAGTTGAGCGGAAGAGGTGTGGTGGGGAGATCCGACTGCCGGCGGCAGAAGGGGAACAGGGCCGGAGAAGAAGGAGGTTGGGCGGTCGGGTTGGTTAGGGTTTATCCAAGGAGCATGGCTGATACCATGATAGATATTATTGTGTAATCCCTTGATTGATATCTCATTAATCATAAACATATATAGGATATTACATGGGCCTATACTAGGTTACATCACAATACAAATAATTACATGTGGCCTATCATCTATTACCCACGACCAAGAGAAGGGTTTTAAAGAACTTATTTAGGTTTTAGAAAACACACAAAACCTTGTTTAAAAACCTTCGTTAAAACCTTCCCAAAAACAACTTGCAAGTTTAACACAAAAACTAAAACTTGAATGAGATGAAATGTAGGAACTAACTACTAGCAACAAAGCTAGGGAAGACTCAAAAACAAAAGATTATAATGCGGTTTTAGTGTATTCTTCCAAGGGTTTTGCTCCTAACTTCAAACACACTTGAAAATGGGGATGAATTAGGAAGATTGTGAGTTACGAAGTTTGAAAACATTGGAAAATGGGTTTGGGTGAGTTTGGTCGTGAGAGTTGTGGAAGGATTGAGTTTGTGTATGGCGAAGATAAATAATGGTGTAGTCATCCCACCATACATTAGTCATAATTTTTACTAGTTCCAAAAGAAAACGTAAAAGTATGTAAGAGAGGTATGGGGCTGCCATGAGTTGGTCAAAATGGGGCTCTCATGTCCCAAGATATCTTGTAAGAAGATTGGTAACATTCGGATTATACGGTTCGGGTTTTAGTCGGTTTTGGTTATGAGATATTTTGGGCACTTATTTAAGCCTTAACCACCCTTAAACGTTGACTAGTTTAAGAATTGATTCGTTGGTCAGGCTTTGTTGCGTGTTTTATTATACTAATTATATGCGTATCGGGTGCGGTATGCACACTTTAATCTATACCGGGAGATTTAGGTTTTTATTTCACAATTTAGGTTTTGGTTTTCCAATGGTGTATACTCTATAATTATGCCATTTATTTTATATCCCGAGCATCTAGGATCGTTTTTTCGGTTATTTAATTGTTACGAGGTAACCACCAACGTCTGTATCAGACAAGTTTAATCCCACACAATTCTGTCGCGCTTTTAATTAAACAAATATAGCCCTATGCATCCTATTAAGACTTTGCAATTCTCTATTGACTAATTAATCCAATTAATTTCAAAATGCACTTAATTCAGTTAATCACAAATACTAATATTGTACGGATTACTTTATTTTTGCCGGTTTTCACAAAATAGATTCGGTTGAAAAAGAAGTGAAAAAAACGTTAAAAGTAAAAAAGATTACATTCCTTATGTTCATTATCGTTTGTCCATTTACGTATGACTAGCTACTGGTTTACACGTACAAAGTTTATGTTTTCTGCCTATAGTCTCTCTCTCTATATACACATACTAGGTTAGAGTCCCGTGGGGACCCACGGTTCACCGAAAGTAAAATGAAAAAAAAGTAGGAAAATCAGAATTGTATTATGCAATTTGTTTTGGTTACTAAATGTTTGATAATGCAATATGTATGAATTTTGATGTTAAATGCAAAATGTCATCTAACAGTTTAATGTAACGAAATGATGGATATATCGAGTAAGTAAAGTTTAATTTGACAACTGCAAACTACATAGCATACTATCACAATATCACACATTACATCATTTGGGTAATATCTATATTCTAATCATAATTAAGCTTAAGCATATAACACTTATCATTTAGTTGGGGGTTAACGAACTTCAACCAATATCACACATTACATCATTTAGGTGAGGTAATATCTATATTATAATCATAACTAAGCTTAAGCATAAAACACTTATCATTTAGTTGGGGCTTAACGAACTTCAACCAATGGTCCATTTTCATTACTTCAATCAAAATCTTCCAACTCTTGCTCATTGATAGCTGATTTTTCACCTTCGAAGTTGTTATCATTGTCATCACGATCCTCGGAGTGCAGCTCATTTTCAATAATTTATGAAAACCTCCACTATTGTATTCCATATTTGTGTTCTACATAAAATATAGTTGTTTGTAAAGATATGGATACGGTGATAAGTAAATCAAGAAACAATCCTTAACCCACTTACTTGAATGGGTAGCTTAAATTTTTCATGTTATCTCTCCAATGGTTCAAACCGATACATAGCTAAAAAACAACTAATAAGAAAATGGGTCCAATGTCACATGCTGTAATATAGATTTCCTATATTTTATTAAAAAATAGACACCAAAAGGATCAACCCAGGCCCATTTCAACATGTAGCCAAAAGGACCCATTGTACACACACTTTAGGCAACTTTTGACATGTTACAAAAAGCCGCCAAAAAACGTCATTATTTAAACTGTGTAAATATGGTACTTAACAATTAAAAATCTTAATAAATAACATCAAAATCATAATCAATCATTCAAATCAATGACATTAAAATAATCCGTGTCTGAAATTGACTTACCCATTATATACAAAATTATTATTAACATCTTAAAATTAGCACACTTAAAATTAACACACTTATTGAAATCAAGATGATGATTATCGTTTAGTTACAATTGATTAAAGGAAAGTCGTAATATCAAAATGAAAGTCGGTCAACAATGTTAAAATGAAATTCGTAATATTAGTAACTTCAATAAATAAGATTAAAAATCTTAATAAATAACATCAAAATCGTAATCAATCATTCAAATAAATGACATTAAAATCATCCGCGTCTCAAATTGCCTTACCCATTATATACAATTTATTATTGACATCTTTAGTAATCATTATTAGTTGTACAGAAAGTAACATTTTGAAAATTTATATTATCATTTAATTTAGTTGTTAAATTTGGTATGACGATTAAATGATTTTATTATTTGTTAAGGTTTATATAGTATTGTTGTGTATCGAACAATTCTGCAAAATTGGAAATAATGTGCCTCGATTGACGTGATCGAGTAGGAATATTTATTTATATATTTGAATTATAAAAATGGAAGGATTGGTAATTGACGTGAATTGGTCAACAACGCTTAAAATTAGCACAATCAAACTCAAAGACATAAAGTCAAAGAATTGACCTCCATCAAATTAACAAAAACGTAAAAAGTTTTTACTCATATTTAGTCAACAATATTAAAATTAAGGTCGTAATATTAGTAATAGCAATGGAAATTATCTTGAATACATTATATATTTTAGGAAACTGTTAAATAGATTTAAATTATATTTATTATTAAAAGAATAATAAAAGTGTAGGAAAATAAATGTATACTCCCATCTTCGGATTATATTTAAATTATAAACTGTTAAATAGATTTAACATTGTTAAATAGATTTAAATAAATGTTTAAAGGAAAGTCGTATATGTTTAAAAGAATATCGTTTCTAATTGATTAAAGGAGAGTCTTTGAATTATAAAAAAGGGAAGGATTGGTAATTGACGTGAATGGTCAACAACGCTTAAAATTAGCACAATCAAATTCAAAAACATATAGTCAAAGAATTGACCTCCATCAATTTAACAAAAACGTAAAAAGTTTTTACTCAGATTCGGTCAACAATATTAACATTAAGGTCGTAATATTAGTAATAGCATTGAAGATTATTTTGAATACATTATATATATTTTAGGAAACTGTTAATTATATTTAAATTATATTTATTATTAAAAGAATAATAAAAGTGTAGGAAAATAAATGTACATTGTTATCTTCGGATTATATTTAAATTATAAACTCTTAAATAGATTTAACATTGTTAAATAGATTTAAATAAATGTTTGAAAGAAAGTCGTATATGTTTAAAAAAAAAATATTGTTTCATCACAATTGATTAAAGGAAAGTTGTATTATCAAATTAAAGTCGGTCAACAATATTAAAATGAATTTCTTAATATTAGTAATATCAAAAATTAAGATTAAAAATGTTAATAAATAACAACCAAATCATAATCAATCATTAAAATCAATGACATTAAAATTATCATAAATAACAACAAAATCATAATTTAAATTTCAAAATCAATGACATCTTCTGGTGCAACCTTAGTAACAAACATTTTGTGCTCGATTGAACACCATTTGAAGACACAATATTCGCCAATGAAGTATCTTTTGATTGAAGCAAATCAGGTCATCCAATCACAGTAAACCTTAACAAAAGAATTATGTATAGGAAATTTAGAAATGTGTAACTAATTATAAAATAAGAATATTGTAAACATAAATGTTGAATATGCAAATAACAAACCTAGCGACATGTGAAACAATTTCTACACGTAATGTTAGCATTAGTATTAGTTAGTATTAGTAATTATTAGTAATTAGTAATAATATATTCGTAAAAACAGTAATAGAAAAATTTAATTCGGTCAATAAGATATAAATGGGATTAAAATTAAAAATCGTAATATCAGTTTTTAGTATTAGTAATATATTCGTAAATTTATTCGCTCAATTCGGTCAATAATAAATAAATGAGCTTAAAAATCGCAATATATAACATTAAATTCGATCAATTATTATTAATGTCATTAAAACTCATAATAAATAACATTAAAAAATGAATAAATCCTAGTAATTGCAGGCAAGACCAATAATAATTCATAAAGATAGATTGAATATAATTTCATAGTAATATTAATATAAATAAATGAGATTAAAAAATCGTAATAAATAACATTCAATTCGGTCAATTATTGTTAATGTCAATTAGTATTAGTAATATATTCGGTCAACAATACTATTTTTTACGAATAGTAAAACTAAAATCATATATTAGTATTAGTTAATATTAGTAATTATTAGTAATTAGTAATATATTCATAAAAAATAGTAATAGAAAATTTTAATTCGATCAATAAGATATAAATGGGATTAAAATTAAAAATCGTAATATTAGTTTTAGTATTAGTAATATATTCCTAATTTAATTCGGTCAATAATAAATAAATCAGATTAAAATTAAAAATCGTAATATTAGTATTTGTATTAGTAATATATTCGTAAATTAATTCGGTCAATAATAAATAAATGAGCTTAAAAATCGTAATATATAACATTAAATTCGTCAACTATTATTAATGTCATTAAAACTCATAATAAATATCATTAAAAAATAAATAAATCCTATTAATTGCAGCAAGACCAATAATAATTCGAATGAATAATAATATAATAATATTAAACATAATTTCATAAAGATAGATTAAACATAATTTCGTAGTAATATTAATATAAATAAATGAGATTAAAAAATCATAATAAATAACATTCAACTCGGTCAATTATTATTAATGTCAATAAATAACATTAATTCTAACATACCAAAAATACATTAAAAATAATTAAATCTTATTATACATAAATTCGAAAAAAGTAATATAAATAAATGAGATTAATAATTTTAATAAAAAACATTGAATTCGGTCAATTATTATTAATGTCAATAAATAATATTAAACATCTTAATAAATAACAGTAAAAATGAATAAATCTTATTAATTGCAATCAAGACTAATCATAATTCATAAACATAGTAATATAAATAAATGAGATTATAAACCTTAATAAATAAACTCAAAATCGTAATCATTAATTCAAATAAATTACATTACAGACATAAAAAATCGTAATTTTAATTTGAAAATCAATGACTTCTTGTGGTGGAACCTTTGTAACAAACAGCCTGTGCTGGATTGAACACCATTTAAAGACACAATATTCGCCAATGGAAATATCTTCTAATTGAAGCAAACTAAAATGATAATATTAGTATTATTATTATTAGTTAGTATTAGTAATTAGTAATATATTCGTAAAAATAGTAATAGAAAAATTTTAACTCGGTCAATAAGATATAAATGAGATTAAAATTAAAAATCGTAATATTAGTTTTCGTATTAGTAATATATTCATAATTTAATTCGGTCAATAATAAATAAATCAGATTAAAATTAAAAAACGTAATATTAGTATTAGTATTAATAATATATTCGTAACTTAATTCGGTCAATATAAATAAATGAGCTTAAAAATCATAATATATAACATTAAATTCGGTCATACTATTATTTATGTCATTAAAACTCATATAAAAATATCATTAAAAAATAAATAAATCTTATTAATTGCAGGCAAGACCAATAATAATTCGAAATGAATAGTAATATAAATAATATTAAACATAATTTCATAAAGATAGATTAAACATAATTTCGTAGTAATATTAATATAATAAATGAGATTAAAAAATCATAATAAATAACTTTCAACTCACAGAATTATTATTAATGTCAATAAATAACATTAATTCTAACATACTAAAAATACATTAAAAATAATTAAATCTTAGTAAACATAAATTCGAAAAAGTAATATAAATAAAATGAGATTAATAATTTTAATAAAAACATTAAATTCTGTCATTATTTTTAATGCCAATAAATATTATTAAACATCTTAATAAATAACAGTAAAAATGAATAAATCTTATTAATTGCAATCAAGACTAATCACAATTCGTAAACATAGTAATATAAATAATGAGATTATAAATCTTAATAAATAAAACTCAAAATCGTAATCAATAATTCAAATAAATTACATTACAAACATAAAAAATCGTAATTTTATTTGAAAATCAATTACTTCTTGTGGTGGAACCTTTGTAACAAAACAGCCTGTGCTGGATTGAACACCATTTAAAGGCACAATATTCGCCAATGGAAATATCTTCTAATTGAAGCAAACTAAAATCGTAATATTAAGTATTAGCATTAGTATTAGTTAGTATTAGTAATTTAGTAATATATTCGTAAAATATAGTAAATAGAAATTTTTAATTCGGTCAATAAGATATAAATGAGATTAAAATTAAAATCGTAATATTAGTTTTTAGTATTAGTAATATATTTAATCATAATTTAATTCGGTCAATAATAAATAAATCAGATTAAAATTAAAAAATGTAATATTAGTATTAGTATTAGTAATATATTCGTAAATTAATTCGGTCAATAATAAATAAATAATTAAATTAAACATCGTAATATTTGTATTAGTATTAGTATTAGTAATAAAAAAATGAGCTTAAATTATCATAATATAAAACACTAAATTCGGGTCAATTATTATTAATGTCATTAAAACTCATACTGAATAACATTAAAAAATGAATAAATTCTATTAATTGCAGGCAAGACCAATAATAATTCGTAATATTAGTTTTAGTAATTAGTAGTATTTCGTAATTTAATT